>JASDQU010317470.1:0-13282 GCA_032191745.1 Picea mariana | reverse complement strand
TAAGTTTTTTTTATATTAACTTTTTATTTTTGTTGAAACAAGTTGCTGAAACACTTGCCTATAACTTACAGGTGTTGTTACACAGTGTTGAAGCACTTGACTATAGCTTACACGTGGTGTTACACAGTGTTGAAACTCGTGTAATAAATGTTCATTGTTTTATTTTCTAAATCACTCCCGTGCATCCATCAGAGGCTGCTCTCGCCTGATCAAAATTTATTTGAAGATCGAAGTCCTACACTGCTGCCTCAGCGAGTTTGCTTTTGCACCAACGGAACTGGGTTGTAATTCATCAAACCAATATTCAACTACTCATATAATAATTGCATGAGAGAAGTATTTATTATTTTGGGGTAAACGGCATATCAAAAAAATGTTGACATCCCATATTATTGGGATAGAGGTTTTATTAATTGATTTCCAGTAAGAAAACAGTCGTGAAAGAAAATATGGAATTTGATGTAGATATAGCTTTATGTGCTCTCAGAATCCATGCACAATTAGTTAATTATAAGTTACTGAATATATTTATTTTTTTAGGTTTTTGAATGACATTTCACCGCCCTAGAATGAAAATTGGAAGGAGGCCTTCGAAGCCTGCGGTATGTTGGTAAATCTAGTGATGCAGCAGTTCAAACTAAGCTATCTGTTATCAATAATTGAAGAACTCTTACCGTACTTGAAGGTCAATGATGCCAGTACTTCCACGGGAATTACAAATCGGGCCAGCTCTGAGCAACGTGCCGTCCCACTGGTCCGTTGGCTTCAAATTGATTTCAGTTGAGTCTTCCTCAATTGGAGCCTCCCGTTCAACGAGAACTGGTTTCTGGCAAGCCAAATCAGAAATTACTCCAGGGCTTGCAAAGGTACATAGCACAGCAACTCCATCAAATGGAAACGATAAAAATTCCGTCCGTTCTGAAAGAATCAAAGCAATGGGATCCTCAACGAAGCATTGCTATCGTATTTGGAGACTTTGCTCGTAGATTTGGATCAATTCCAAGCACATCGGGGGAAGAAAGTAGGTTTTACTTAGAACTCAGAATATTTTTAGATTTCACTACTTATATACTAGTACAGTAATATAATTGTGGTTGATCAAGGCCGGAAGTTAAAAACTGCTAAAAACTCTGAAAGAACACATAGAGATATCACATTTCTTGGTCCACAAATATAGGAGGCCAATTCTCATTACATGTGCAGATAATCAATTTTGAATTTCAATATAATGAATGTAGATAGGTTACCTCTGTAATATCCACCAACTACACGTATTCATTGTGATATACTATATAAACACTGTGAATAAGAAGCACTTCAATTAATTTTGGCTACATTCTTAAACTATAAGTGTAGAATTTGAATGGTTGTTTATATTATAGACAAATAACAAAGTTTGATACTTATTTTACCCCATATATATTAAACATTATTGTTTAAAGAATTCTTTATGAGTATTCAAATTTTTTCTTTAGAGAACAATCTAAAGAGTACACCCACAAAGGTAAAGTATTTCCAAAAAGGATCTATCCATAATGTGAAATTCATCCTTATTTTTAGTTGTTATTAGGATTATTATTTTTTCTAAAATGAAATAATAATGTAATCATTATTAAGTGGAAAAACATTACAATATATTTATATAGACTGTAGCTATTTACTCCATATATTATGCATTGTTGTTTGAAGAGGAATTTTTTTAACATATTTCAATTTTTTTTTTTTAAGTAATTTTATATATAAAGGTCTTCAAGGAACCAAATCAAAAGTACAAAACTAAGTATCATACGAGTTGTAATTACTGAACAAAAGTACAAAACTAACTATCATACGAGTTGTAATTACTGAACTGCTCTAAAAGGAGAAACCAGTTCAGTCAATCGGGCAATTCTAACTACAGAGTTCTTATCAATCTTAGAAAAACAAAAAACTTAGCTAACAAAGATGCCACTAGAGTAAGATCTATTAAAAAGAACAGCCCCCTATAGGGGTTAGACAATTGTCATATAGTCTGGCACATACTCTGGCAGATAGCATGGCCACGACTCCTCTTCGACAGGTGTCTCGTTGGTTGCACATTGCTTGTCATCGCCCCCGGTGCACGCATCCTTGTTAGCAGCAGTCTCGGCATCTCCCATCGGAATGTGCACCTACAGACTAATGACGACCGCCTCCTTGACCACCTGCCGAACCAGTTCCTTAACGACCTCAACGTCGCCCGACGAAATTTTCTCCTGCTTGTCTATGGCCATGACTGCATGCTTGAGCTCCTGCCGAGTAGGCTCCTCAATGTCCTCTGCCATGCTCTGCTGCCTGCAACTCTTGTTGTCACTTTCGGTGGAAGGTGTTTCTTCTGAAGCTGCGGGGGGGGCTTCTTGGTGAGTGGAAAGAAGCTGGAGGAGGGTTGAAAGCCTCCCATCCACATGATTTAATCGAAAATGGAGGTCCTCCACTCCCTGATGGAGTTCGAAGACCAAGTCGTAAAGGATGGTAACGTTTTCTTGCCACATCAAGTCCGCTTTTGGGTTAGAGGAGATCAGCTCCTTGTTACGGGCGGGTCGACTATGAAAGGGCATCCCCGTGGGTGAGTTCGTGGAGGAAATATTCGGCGGAGGAGGAGGAAAGGAGTACCTGGAGGTGGAAGGAGCTATGAGGTGGTGCCAAGAAGGTTTCAGGCTGGTGTCAATTATGACCAGGTAATTGATGCTCGGAACAGGTACGGTGGAGGGAGTGTGAATGGCTAACTTAGGCATCCGGAGCGACGAGGATAAAGTTGAAGGCGAACCAGGAGGAGAAGCCGAAGTGAGAGGTCGTCGAGGATGCCAGGGAGAACCCCAACGCGGTCTTACTCACTGGCGCGGCATGGTTTGGACTGTTAAGTGGGAATGGTCTGCAAGACCAAGGGGGAGGACAAGGAGCGACTAAGGTGGTATAAGCACCATGAGCAGACCAGCAGAACCAGACCGGAGCTGCGGAATGATAACACAAACAAACTGAGTCATTTCACTCTGCAAAATGGAGGTCGAGGGAGCTCGAGTAAATGCCCCTCCCATCGTCGTAAATACAATTTAATGCAGGAGGGTGTCGGCAGCAGTTGTCACGAGCCGGGCACATGGCTCGGTGCTTTGCTAGCTCCTCCACGTCTCCTCTATGTGCCAGGTGGTTGGCCCTAACACCCCATCCGGGTGGAACATATTTCAATTTTCTCTTAAATTAAATACACAATTTACATAGTACATCCATAAACAAAGATATATCAAAAAAAATCTAAACATAATTTAAAATTCTATTTTTTTTTATTTATTTTTTAATTTAAAATTCTATCTTTATATTTCAAAAAAAATCTAAACATAATTTAAAATTCTACTATTTTTGTATTTATTTGTTATTCTAAAATTCTACCTTTATTTTTATCTTTATTTTTATATTTATTTTTTATTGGTATTATATTTTTTTTAAGTGACATTTAATGGTGTAAACATAGTTAAATGCACCCACATGAAAATATGGATTCACCTCACCACTATATATATATCTACCAATATACTCTGAATTTGTGCCAAAAACACTGAGGGACAAAAGGCGTTTAAGGGTGAGAGTTATCATATACTTTAATGTGGTTGCATTATTTGAAAATACAATAACGACATGAAATGGGCATAGCGAAAAAGGGCTCAATTATGTTCGAGACGATAACAAAATTGATCTAGGTATTTGCACGATAATCTTATCAAACAGAGAACAATGCTTACAACCTGCTATAAAATTGAATAACGAAAAAAATAGTGAGATTGCATTTCAGACCGGTACATAACTGAATATGAGATTGGACTATTGATCAATGCTTACATCCTGCTACAAAACTGAATAATGAAAAAAACAGCAAGATTGCATTTCAATGTGGTACATAGCTAAATATGGGACTGGACTATTGACCTCTTTGCAAATTTAGAGAGAACAGTGCTTGCTTACCTACTTCCTGTTACAAAACTCAATAATGAAAAAATGTAGGATTGCATTTCAAATGAAGAACAATAAGATTGCATTTCAAATTGGTACATAACTAGATATGGGACTCGACTATTGATCTCTTTGAAAAATTAGGGTTAAGAAAGGGGGTGATTACTTAGCACGAGTCACGATAAACCTCAAAAGCATGCATTCAATATTGAGGCTGTCATAAATTAATCATTCCACTGCCCAACAAGCGACTTATCTCATTTGATCGAATTTTGAAGAGATACCATGAACCAGAAATTAATTATCACCACCTTATTCATTTAATGATCATCACAACCACACCGTTTCATTTTTGGATGATCTAATTTCAAAGGGGAAATGATCCATTTATCTTCTGGAAAATCGAAATTCGACTTAGGTATAGTGAAGGGGCAAGCTAATAGACTAATTGTATCACTATATATACATTTATGTAATTCAAATTTTTATATCCACATATCTACAGAGAGAAAAATAGACAAAGAGGCTTTTAGAGTGTTATCAGGGGATTTTATATTTTGGTTTTGTTTAAATCTGATTTTGTAAACTCATGATGATTTTCATATTTGTTACAGAGTAATTTATTTTTTTGTAGAATGCATACTACTTTTACTGTTTGAAAACTTCAGTTAAATCCTTATATTGTGTAGTGTTTTGTTGTAGAATGTTATTGAGTTTTTAATACAGAAGTAATGGGTGAATTTACTATTGCACGGAATGATTTTGTGAAGATATGTTTGTTGTTGTAATATGAGTTTTTAGTCTCTTGTTATAATTCTCTTGTTTCTGTTATAACTCTGTTTTGTTTTAAAGTCATTTTACTCTCTATTGAAACACCTGGTGAAACACATGTTGAAAAGTTTGTAGAACATCGATCCTTATATATGATGAAGGAGTGGATCACTTAAATTTTTTCTATAAAAGATTTTTATTATTTTCTAAAACACGTTGTTGAAACACCTAGTTGTAGCTTACAATTGTTATTACACACTGCTAAAACACGTTGTTACATAGTGTTAAAACTCGTGTAATAGATGTTCATTGTTTTCTGAAGCACTCCCTTGCATCCTTCATTGTGGTATCAGAGCTAGTAATATTTCTAGTTATTCGTTGTAACTGAATAAAGTTATTTAGAATTTGATCTGAAATGGATACAAACACTAATTTGGCTCAACGATAGATTCTTTTTTTGAGTGAAAGAAATTATGATTCTTGGTTTATCAGAATGAGAACAATTTTGTGTTCTCAAGATTCTGGGAGTTTGATACTGTTGGTTATACAAATACTATTGATCAAGCAGTGGAAATGGCTTTCACAAATGTTGAATGAATTTTTTTAAAGGAGAATAGAAAGAAAGACAACAAATCCCTCGATCTTATTCAACAAGGCCTAACTGAAACCATATTTCCAAATGTGCCAAGTTCAGTTTCTTCAAAGCAAGCTTGGGACACTCTTGAAAGTAGCTATCAAGGTGTATCTAAGGTGAAGATTGTCATGGTTCAAAATTTAAGAATAGACTTTGAAAATATGAAGATGAAGGACATCAAGTCAGTTGATAGTTTCATGACTCAAGTAATGAATATTGTGAATCAGCAAAGGAAGTATGGTGAAGAGTTCTCATATATGAGAGTAATTGAGAAATTTCTAAGATATTTTCCAAAGAAATTTTAATCTGTAGTTGTACCCATAGAATAATTTAAAGATATTAGTTTAATGCATATTGATGAATAAATTGGTTCTCTGATTTCTCATGAATACAGGATGTATAGATATGATAATCCATTAGAGAATGCCTTCAAATCCCATATACATGTTACTAGAGGCAGAGGTGGAGGGAGGTCTAGTAGCAGAGGAAGAGGAGGTCGATTTGTTGGTCAAAGAGACAACCAAAATGATTCAGAATCTAAGGAGAAAACTTAGCAGAATCCTCCTAGTTCTGGCGGGAGTAGCAACAGTGATCCGGATTATTTTCGGCACGAAATAAGATCGAAGATATAGTAAAGAAATGTACAGTGATATTGCAGATATTAAATAATATAACAGAAATGTATCAGAGGCACAACCATAAGCACAGATATATAGTCATACACGATTTTTATTAATCAGAGAAATGTACAGAGACTGTAAAAATACAGAGTGAAAGACTCGCTAGAATGGTGGCAGCTTATCTCTGAGAAGAGATGTGACGGCTACTCGCATTCGCAAGAAGATCATTACAATGAGGCTCGAAAGGCCCTTTTACAATAGACGGGAATGCCAAAAGTCATACACATCCAAAAACCTAACCCTAGGAGATGAAGCGTCAAAAGTCATGTGGGCCCCGTTTGGGTAAGTTGGTGCATCAACTTCCCAGGGGCGTAAATATTGCATACGATCTTCGTTTGGGGCACTCAATAGCTCGTTGGAAAGATCTATCCGAGAACTACAACTTTTGGGTGAGCAACATGATCTAAGATCAATGTTGCTCCTTGTTTTCTCAAAAAACATCGTTTAGGGCCTCAAAATGGCCCCGGAAGTTAAAAACTGCTAAAAATAGTAAATTACCAAAATTGACAGAAACATGTTTTGGGCCAGTTGGAGAAGGTGGGTGGCCAACGATATCCACCTGAATCAATCCTCCCTCCTTAGGAAGCAATGGTCTCCATTGCGTTGAGTTCCTGGGGGAGAGGGGAAAGCGATTGCTGAATCTGAATCTTGGTGAGTTGCTTGCCTTGTTGGAGATGTCGCACTGCTTAGTTTGTGGAAATCTATCACGAACCTGTGGCTGGATGGTTTGGACCCTTTTAACCAGTCTCTATATTTTAGATGACTATGTCCAAAAGGAATCTTCGTGCTTTGTTGCAACCTTGTCGACCTACTTCTGTTGGATAGAACGTGCTTTGGCCGAAGCTGTGGTGGCTGCAGTATCCTTCCGTTCACCCTTTGAACAGATTGTGGAGAAGATGATTTTTGTAGTATGAGATACTACCTTGTGACACTGTTTAGGTGGGATGGTAGTTGGAACTACCTCTGGTATCCTGTAGAGATGACCCCCCAGAGTAATAATGACACTACGAGGTCGAGACTCATAGATAGCATGGTGTTTCCACATATATGGCTGACCCAAGAGAACATCACAGACATCCAATGGGGCAACATCACATAATACCTCATCCTTGAAGGGTTGGATGTCATATGATAATCGACACTGCTAGCTGACACGAAGATCTCGTCCTTGGCAAAGCCACCCGATGTTGTATGGTTGCGGGTGTGGTATTGTCGACAATCCTAACTGTTTGACAGCCTCTGCTGAGATGAGGTTCTTCTGGATTCCGCTATCAACAATAAAATGCAGCGGGGTCCCCTTCACCCACATATGTGAATGAAAAAGGCGCTCCCCCTCTTCTGTATATGTTGGTTCTTCTAGTTGAATTTTTGTGGTCACGACAATAGCAGTGGGGTCTGCATCGATGATCTGTCTTTTACTAGTATTTTCATAATCAGATTCTGAATCAGGGTTTGGCTCCTTGTCTTTGATCTGCGCCACCAATGACTGTTTTGAGCGACATTCATCCATGTTGTGCCAGGGGCTTTTGTGGAAATCGCACCATTTTCCGGTGTCCTTCTTTGTCTTCCCGTGACCCTTCTTTTCCTGTGGCTTGGATTGGTTTTTGGGAGATTGTTTGTTAGCGCTGTCTTTGTCATACTTTGGTTGTTGTGGATTTGCAAACCCGAACTCCTGTTTTTTCTGGTGCTTAAATTTTTGCTCGATTTTAACAGCATATCGATAGGCATCACCGAGTGATGAGATGTCCAGAAAATCCATTTCAGTTTGGATGTATCTGTGTAGAGCCCCACGGCATTTCAAAACCAAATGTCGTTCAGAGTCTTTGATACCTAGCTTGGTGCACAAAGTATGGAAGGTATTGGTGAACTCCGGAACTTCTTGGCCCCTCTCTTACCGCAGTGTGGTCCATCTCATGTATTGTTCCTCATAGTTGCCAACAGGGTAGTAATGTTCCTTTATCGCATCCACAAAAAAATCCCAAGTGGGCTCGGCCCAATATATTCCAGATTCATCTGTGGAAATCTGCTCCAAGTAAGTTTCCCACCAATGTTTGACATGGGGAAGAGCCTTAAGGAGTGAAAAGGTGATATTTTCCTTGTCTGAAAAATTATGAACAGAGAAATAACCTTCTAGCAGATTTAACCATTTATCTAGGGCATCTGCATCTATTCGACCTTCAAATACGGGAATATCAAAATTAACATGTACCTTGAAAGGCGAGGTGCCTCCAAAGTGGCTTCTTGATGAAGATGTGCCTAATCCTATCAGTAGGCGTTGAAGGATATAGGAAAAATTCTCCATCATTTCTTCCCTCTGTCGTGTGAGAGCTTGCTCAAGCAACACACTGATAGGATCGTCTGCTCCATTGTTTTTCTTTTCTTCCACCATTGAGGGTTTCTTGGGTGTGTGAGAGAAATTTTCCTCAAGAGAGACAAGCTCGAGACCCAACTTTCTATACTCGGACCTCATAGGGGACATGCACTAAAAAACGATCAAGAGTAGCCTGTTCTGATACCACTGACCTGGATTATTTTCGGCACGAAATGAGATCGGAGATATATTAAAGAAACGTACAGAGATATTGCATATATTAAATAATATAACAGAAATGTATCAGAGGCGCAACTATAAACACAGATATACAGTAATACACGATTTCTATTAATCAGAGAAATGTACAGAGACTGTAAAAATACAGAGTGAAAGACTCGCTAGAATGGTGGCATCTTATCTCTGAGAAGAGATGTGACGGCTACTCGCATTCGCAAGAAGATCATTACAATGAGGCTCAGAATTCCCTTTTACAATAGATGGGAATGCCAAAAGTCCTAGACATCCAAAAACCTAACCCTAGGAGATGAAGCGCCAAAATTCATGTGGGCCCTGTTTGGGTAAGTTGGTGCATCAACTTCCCAGAGGTGTAACTTTTGCATACGATCTCTGTTTGGGGTGCTCAATAGCTCGTTCGAAAGATCTATCCAAGAACTACAACTTTTGGGTGATAAACATGGTCTACGATCCATGTTTCTCCCCGTTTTCTCAAAAAACATCGTTTAGGGCCTCAAAATGGCCCCAGAAGTCAAAAACTGCTAAAAATAGTAAATTACCAAAATTGCCAGAAACATGTTTTGGCCTAGTTAGAGAAGGTGGGTGGCCACCGATATCCACATCGATCAAACAGATCTTGGAAAGAAGGAAATCAAAGGTATGATAAATATAAGGTACAATGTTATTATTGTAATAAGTTTGGTCATTATTCTAACAAGTGTTGGAAGAAGCAAACAAACGTTGGAAAGCAGTCTGCACACATGACAGAGGAGTCATAGGATGATCTAAACCTACGTTTATTACTTGTAATSTCACCTGAGAAATTTCAAATGATGTTTGGATTTTGGATAATGGATGTAGCAATCACATCACTGGAAATAAAACTTATTTTCCACTTTAGATACCAATATTCAGTCTGAGGYAAAGTTTGGTAATGACTGTAAGGTMAGATTTAATGGTAAAGGTGTGATTCCTGTTATACTAAGAACGGTGAAAGAAGAAAAATAGATGATTTTTATTATGTACCTAGTATGAAATGAAATCTATTAAGTGTTGGACAACTGATAGAGAAAAAGTACAAACTATTCTTCAAGAACAAGGTATGTACAATTTATGATAAGTATCCAAGTAAGCAGTTGATTTTCAGAGTGGAGACGAAAAAGAATAGAATATTTCCACTTATTATGAGAAATGATATGACTGACTCTTTGAATGCTTATAAAGATAAATTTTTGGATGAGTCGTGGTTATGACATTTGAGATATGGCCATTTTCATTTTGGAGGTCTAGATTTGCTCTAGAAGAAGCAAATGGTGAAGGGGTTTCTCAGTATTCAGTAACCAGCAAGCTCATGTGAAAGTTGCATACCCGCAAAGCATCATAGGGATAAATTTATTTTTGGAGTTTCGTACAGGGCTAAAGCTCCATTGGAACTTGTTCACACATATTTATGTGGACCGATGCAAACATCTTCATTGACTGGTAATGTCTATTTTATGACTTTTACTAATGATTTCAGTCGAAAAACTTGGTTTTATTCGTTGAAGCAGGAGTATGAAGCTTTTGATATATTTAAGAGGTTTAAAGTTATGGTTGAAAAGGAGAGTGGAAAATATATTAAATTCTTGAGATCAAACAAAGGAGGTGAGTATATGCTAACTGACTTCATGGAGTTTTTTCAGTATCATGGAATCAAGGGACAATTTACTACTCGTTATACTCCACAATAAAATGGAGTATCTAAAAAGAAGAATCGAACCATTATGAATATGGCTCGAAGTATGTTGAAGGAGAAGCATCTTCCGAATGAATATTGGGGTGATGCAATTGTTTGTTAAATATATATTCTGAACAAAAGTCCAACTAAGAGTGTAAAGAACCAAGGTCCCCAGGAATCTTGGAGTGGTAAGAATAGCAGTGTATCCAATTTGAGGATTTTCGGGTGTGTAGCTTATGCACATGTACCTGAAGGGATGAGGAGAAACTTGAATGACAGAAGTGAGAAATGTGTCTTTGTTGGATACAATGAGGATTCTAAGGCATACAAACTCAATAATCCCATCACCAAGAATTATATCATCAGAGATGTTGAGTTCAAAGAAGAAGAGGTTTGGTATCGTAGAATTGATAAAATTGTTTCAGGGGGAGCTGAAATACCTCATGAAGATGATGATGGAGATGAGAAGGCCATACAGGGTGGAAAGTTGACTCCACGATCGCATACACCTGCAACAAGAACTCATGTAAGACAACCACCCACGGTCATCCCATCACAACTAAGAACGTTTGGAACATACGAGCGTGGTGAGACATTAGGTCATGGTGGACAAGAAACAAGATCAGAGGTAAGTGATGGATCAAATCCTTCTTTAGTTTCATTAAGAAACATAATTAGATGTCAAAAGAGTAGAATTTTAAGAGAATTGTATGAGCAAAATAATGAAGTAGATCAAGTTTCAAATTTTGCATTGATTGCATATGATCCTATAAATTTTGATGATGTTGTTAAGAAATAATTTTGGGTAGAAGCTATGAATGAGGAAATTGATGCCATGGAAAGGAATAATACTTGGGAACTTGTAGATTTTCCTGAAGATAAAAAATGTATTGGTGTTAAATGGATTTACAAGACTAAGCTAAATGTTGAAAGTGAAGTTGAGAAGCACAAGTCAAGGCTTGTAGCTCAGGGGTTCAGTCAACAACCCATTATTGATTATAATGAAACTTTTTCACCTATAGCTAGGCTTGATACAATAAGAATGGTGTTAGTTATTGTTGCACATAATAAAAGGTGTTTGTACCAAATGGATGTAAAATTTGAATTTTTAAATGGTTTTCTGGAAGAAGAAGAAAATATGTGAAACAACCTCCAAGATACGAGATTGATTGACAAGAAGGTAAGGTCTACAGGTTAAAGAAAGTGTTGTATGGATTGAAACAAGCACCCAGAGTATGGTACAACATAATTGATGAAAAGAGTCCAAGTGACTCAACTTTGTATACAAAGGTAAATTAGGAAGGTAAACTTTTGATTGTATGCTTGTATGTTGATGATTTGATTTTCACCAGAAATCTCCCAGTAGATGAGTTTAAGACAGCCATGAAAACTGAGTTTGAAATGACTGATTTAGGAATGATGAATTATTTTCTAGGAATTGAAGTAAATCAATCTGAAGACGCCATCTTTATTTGTCAAACTAAGTATGCAATGGACATATAGAAAAGGTTCAGGATGGTGAATTGTAAACGAGTTGTAACACCAATTGAAACTATAAGAATGATGAGGGGTCATGTGTTGGTCCGACTATGTATAAAAGACTAGTTGGAAGTCTTATGTATTTGACAACAACAAGACTTGATATTATGTTTGTTATAAGTTTGATTTTTAGATTTATGAAGTCTCCGAAGAGTACTCATTAGAAAACTCCAAAAAGGATCCTAAGATATGTTACCGGAACAACAAATTATGGTATTTTGCACACATTATATTCATATTTTAAGTTGATTGGATATACCGATAGTGATTTTGCAGGTAGTATAGATGATAGGAAGAGCACATCATGATATGTGCTCAACTTTGGATTAAGAGTTGTAGCTTGGGCTTCAAAGAAGCAATCCATTGTGACTTTGTCATTTGTTGAGGAAGAGTATGTAGCAGCAACAACAACTGCATGTCAGACTGTGTGGATGAGAAGGATTATGAATGAGTTGTTACATGAACATCAAGAACTAACTCATATTTTTTGTGACAATAAATCAACCATTTCACTTTCAGACAATCATGTTTCCCACAAAAAAACTAAGCATATTGATACAAAATATCATTTTATTCTAGAGCTGGTAAATAATGATGCAATTTTTGTAGAGTTTTGCAGATATGAAGATCAATTCTTCAATATGAAGATCAATTCACAGACATGTTTACAAGGCCTTTAACAAATGAATTATTTGAAATTCACAGAAAGAACATTGGGGTTTGTGAACCGTAATATTGCATAGTTTTGTTTTTGGGTGAAATGATTAAGGGGGAGAATGTCAGAAAATTAATCATTCCACCGCCCAAAAGATGACTTATCTGAGTGGATCAAATTTTGAAGAGATACCGCAACCTAGAAATTAATTATCACTTCCTTAACCGCCTTATTCATTTAATGATCATCACTACCACACCTTTTCATTTTTGGTTGATCGAATTTCAAAGGGGCAATGAACCGTTTATCTCCTGGAAAATCGAAATTCGACTTAGGTATAGCGAAGGGGCAAGCTAACCTACTAATTGTATCAATATATATACATCTACTTAATTCAGATTTTGATATGCACAATATACAGAGTAAAAAATAGACTGAGAGTTTTTGAGAGTGTGGGATTTTATACTTTGTTTATGTTTGAATCTGAATTTGTAAACTCATGATAATGTTCAAATTTGTTATAGAGTAATTTATTTTGCTGTAGCATGCATACTCTATTTGTTGTTTGAAAACTTCAGTTAAATGCTTATACTCTGTAATGTTTTGTTGTAGAATGCTATTGAGTTTTTAGTACAGAAACACTGTTGCATGGAATGATTCAATGAAGTTATTTTTGATGCTGTAATATGAGTTTTTAGTCTGTTGTTATAATTCTCATGTTTCTATTATAGCTTTGTTTTGTGATAAAGCCATTTTACTCTATGCTGAAACACCTACT
>JASDQU010317469.1:0-13282 GCA_032191745.1 Picea mariana | reverse complement strand
GAATCATCTTGTACTTGAACATTTAAGTGGGGTAAAAGGAGGTTGTCCCCTCGAAGAGGCTTATTATCTGAAATTATCTCTTTTTCAAGGTGTTGAGTACTTTTTCTGAGGTTTTTCTATGCTATATTGAAATTTGGTTCTTAACAGTTGTCATAATACAATTTCAACCGCCTCCCATTTACCAAACCTTCTTTTCATTATCCATTAAGGTTCTTCAACTGCGCAACTTCTCCTTCTCTAATGTAGGCTACCTCAAATGGTCCTAGCCAATTTTTCCTGAACTTCCCTGGATGCTTCATGAACTTGCTTTCATATAACAATACCAAATATCCCTACTTAAATGATTTTCTCATGATGTTTCTATAATGATAAGCCTTTTCTCTTTCTTTCTGTACCTGCTAATGAAATCCTACAATAAGCCTGTCTTTTTCTAGTTCTGGTAACTGCGCAAGCCTGTCTTGAAAAATTCCTGTGTCATCCATACCTATAAATGTTGTGATTCTTAGACTAGGAACCAAGTATTCCATAGGTACCACTACTTCCAATCCATATACCAGCTTAAATGGGGTCTGTGTTGTTAACTTCTTGCAAGTAGTTCTGTAGGCCCATAATACTGCTGGAATTCTTAAATCCCAGTCATCTCTGTTAACACTACAAATCTTAGTGATTGTTGTCTCCAAGATCTTATTAAAAGCTTCGACTGTACCATTCGCCTATGGGTGGTATGGAGTACTCTTCTGATGGTGAACTTCAAATTCTTGAGTCAAGGCTTCAATAGTTTTTTTGATGAAGTGTGTGCCTTGATCATTCATGAGGATATTTGGGCATCAAAACCTTGTTATGATATCCTCAAAAATGAACCATGCAGCTATAGTTGCACTACAATCCTTAACTTCTTTTGCTTCTGCCCATCTAGTCAAATACTCTGTCGCGGTGATAATATATCTAGCTCCTGTGCGCCTTCCCGGTGGGTTAATAGGTCTCACAAAGTCAATGGACCATTTCTCGAATACTTGTAATGTTAATTGCAGTGCTAAAGGAATCTCATCTCTTATATAAGGCTTTCCTACTCTTTTGCATACATCATAGGCTCTGTAGTATTCCTTAGCATCCTTATGTAAAGTAGGCCACCAAAGGCCAGCTCTGAGAACCTTCTGTGTTGTTACTTTCCCTGCATAATGTCCTCCTGCAATGCCTTCATGTGCTTCTACTAGAATCAATGGTCTTTTTGCCTCCATAACACATCTCCTCAAGATCGCATTGGGTCCCATTTTATACAACTGTCCAACTATTAGTTGAAAGTCAGATGCGCGAACTACCAACTGTTTCTTCTGAATAAATGTGTATTCGCGAGGTGCCATTCCTGTGGATAGGAACTAAACTATCTTGGCGAAGTGATCATCGACTTTACTGATTGCCAAAAACTGTGCATCTGGAAGTGTATCCTCCAAGCTAGTAGGTTCCTCTCCATGTTCCAACCTGGATAAGTGGTCAAGTCCTTTATTGATTCTTCCTGGCTTAACCACAATCTCAAATTCATATTCCTGGAATAGAAGTAGTCATCTGCATATTATTCCCCCCAACACTGGCTTGTTGACTAAATATTTTAATGCAGAGTGATCAGTGAACATATTAAAATGTCCTCCCAACAAATAGTGTCTAAATTTCTGCAGTGTATAAACCATAGCCAGGCCTTCTCTTTCAATCATAGTGTAGTTACTCTCAACTGTAGAAAGCTTCCAGCTAGAAAAGGCTATAGGGTGGTCAATGTCTCCTGCACATGGTTGTGCTAAAACTTCTCCTAATACAATGGACGAGGCATCGACATGAACATTGAACTTTTTACTCCAATCTGGGAAAACCAAGATTAGCGTAGTAACCATTTTCTTCTTTAGTGTGTCAAAGCTCTGCTAACATTATTTTGTCCATTGGAACTTACTATCTTTCTTTAATAGCTTCTCCATAGGTGTTGTTATCTATGCATAACCTTTAATGAAATTTTTGTAGTATCTAGTGTGCCCCAACGTAGTGCGCAACTGTCTGACCGAAGTAAGGGAAGGTATATCAACAATGATGGAAATCTTGGAAGTATCTACCAACAATCCATGCTTACACACAATATGCCCTAGCAACACTCCAAAGGGTGAAAAGAAAATACATTTTTTTTAAATTCAGTGCAATCTGACATTACCTACATTTATCTAACATCAATATTAAACATCCAATATGGTCTTTCAGTAAGCTAAAGATAGTCCAATCATCAAAATAAGCTTCTAGGAACTTGTGTAGAAAGTCCTAAAATGCTTCGAACACCACCCTGGAAAAGATGGCTAGTGCATTCTTCAAGCCAAAGGGCATTACTGTGTACTGAAAAGAACCCCATTCTGTCAAAAATGTGGTCTTGTGTTGGTCTTCCTTAACAATTCTGATCTAATGATAACCTGAGAATCCATCTATGAAGGAGTAGACCTCCTGTCCTCCTACATTATCTATAATTTCATCGGTAAAGGGTGTAGGGAATGGATCATGTAGACATGCATCATTCAGTTTCCTTAAATCTACACAAATTATTATTTCTCTTGTCTTCTTATCTTGGACTACCATAGGGCTAATCCATTCAGATTATTCAATAGGTTCTATGATTCCTGCTTCCAACATTCTGTCCAATTCAATCCTAACTTTCTGCTTATATTTGGGATTCGGTCTATAAGGTCTTTTCTTGATAGGTCTTGCATCTGGTCTTAAGGGTATCTTCATTTCTCCCATGGGCCCCTTAATGCCCTTCAAGTCTGTGAACTTGGGTGGAAACAAGTCCTGATATTAATGAAATATTTTTGTGATCTTGCTCATAGTAGCATCATCCCAATAGTCTCCCACATTTTCTAGTTTAGGTGCTACTTTTGTTCCAATATTAACTTTCTTGATTTTAATGGGATGTCCAACAAAGGGTAATTCAATCCAAGGTCCTTCTATGTCTCTGTGACCTTCAGTTTCTACAATGTTTACATCTATAGGGTCATCATCCTCATCAACATTAATATTGTAGCAATCCTGTAACTGCTGAAGAGGTGCAATCCATTCATCTCCTTCTTGAGTAAAAGGGAGGTTAGGTGCCTCCTCAAAGACCTTTTATCTCATAGTTTGTAAAGCCTGTTCTATTGTAGGGTACTAACTCTCAAATAAAAATGTATCTATAAAGTTCTGAGTCATTCCATACCAATTTGTAGTGATGAGGCACAGTTCTGCATGTAGATACCAGTTGATGGGCGTAGTATCCAAGGTGTTAATGAACTTGTTCACCCATTGTTATTTAGGAATGTTTCCCCAGGCCTCCTCACAACTTCACATGTGGTCATTAGGTAAACTCTTTCCTATGTAATGAACTTCACATCTTTCTTCTTGTTCTGAAAAGCGAATTTTCAATAAGGTGCGACACTGTGTCCACTCCACGATGTTCCTCTTATGTGCTCCCCAAAATCTAGCTGGTGTGGCTTTCAATGTCTCATCTAGTGCCAACATCCTCTGTTGTACTGGTACAATTTTCTCAAATTCAACTAGAAATTTCTCGAAGTGATTCAAACCATCAAATGTTGGAAGATTACTTACTTCGGTGCCAATCCAGTGAACTACTCTGGTCAATATGGCACATCGTCGTGTGGAGACTTCATACATCCTGTTCTACCAATTTTCTAATGCCTCTTCTAAATCTGATGAACATGCAATTTCACTTCGCCAGCTGAGGTTTCTGTTTTCTGTAGGATTAATGTAATCCTGTTGTCTTGTTGTGAGCCTGTAAATGTTCTCCAACTCATATGCACGGTCTTCTTCCCTAATAGGTTCTGTGTATCTGCGACCTTCATCTGAGTCTAGAGGTGTGGTGACTTTAAGGCCATTACCCTCAAAGGTCATTCTTCTCTTCTTTAGGTAAAAAATAATCAAACTGTTGAAAGCCCAATCAATTCCTAAAAATGCAGGATAAGGAAAAATATCATCAACAATATCAATTACTTCAAAGTCTGTAAATGTCCTTATCCCATCAATTTCTATAGGGACATGTTCTAGTCTTCCAAAGGGGCTCACCACTTGCTAATTGGCCATCCTGACCCTGATAGTAGAGTAAATCAGTCTAGGTTTTCCCATCAGTTCCCAAGTCTGCTTTGTCATCACATTGACTTCTGATCCCAAGTTGAGGACCACATAGTCCACATAGTAGTCTCCAATCTGAGCACTAAGGTGTAATTCCTTGTTTGTCCTTTTCTTTCTAGATACCTAATGTACTACTTTATTCAGCAGAGGATCGACCCTTCCTATCTCATACTATCTTTTCAAGTATTGGAGCTCTTGTACAACTCTTTCATCATTAATCAAGTTAATGCAAGTACATAAGAATTTCATAATATTGCTTACCTCTTTTCCTTGCCTAGCAGATTGATCAAATGCCAATGGCATTCCACATTCCCTTACCTCTGGTTTTGCCTTATAGGAAGAAGATTTTCCTTCTACAAATTCTTTCCTTGATTCCTCAAAAGTGTGCCTCTCTCTCCTTGGGTCAAATAGCTGTGCCTTTTCTGCAGCTTTTATGATTCCTCATCCTCCTACATTCTTTCCTAGAATCACTTTGTCTTCTCCTGTAATAGCTCCTCCTCTAGTAATAATAACAACTCTGGAGTCTTCACCATGAGGTTTTGTTGATATTAATTGTACAATTTGGTTTCCTCCTTGTCTCTCCTGGAGTTTGGCCAACAATAATGGACAATCTTCGATGACATGATAAAATGAGTTACAATAGTTGCAAGTGGTACAAGGGTTTTGACAATACCTTGCCAAGTGTCTTGGCTGTGTGCAGTTATAACAGATGATCTATCCTCTACCTCGACCCATACCTCCTCCTCTTCCTCTTCCTCTGAATCCACCGCGAGGGTTGAAGTTTCCTCTTCTCGAGGATTTGAAATATGCATTATTTCCTTCTTTCTATGATTCTCCTTGAATTCTATATGTGTCCCTTGATCTTTCATGTAAGAGATCATAAGCCCTGCAATCCTTCTCATCATGTCCCACAAACTTGTAGAATGTGTAGTAAAGATTGGTAGGTGTCTAGACATACTTTTGCATATAATAGCATTCACCAGGGTGATGTCTCATTCTACATTCCTCGCACTAGGGTACAGTAGCCTGCTTCAAAGGACTAGGTTCTCCAGAGGCCAGGTATTCATTAAATAGGGGTTAATTCTCTTTGTCATGGCCCTTTGATTTACATCTGATACACTAGATATATTCTCTTTTCTCTTTTCCTTTATATTTATTCATATCTTTGACCTGTAAATATAAGTTGGTTAACTGATTCAATATTTGACTCATACCCGGGCTGGCTTCTCCCACATGGGTTGCTTCTAGTTTCATGGAAATCTCCAATTCTTTAGCCTGTGAAGCGACCTTCTATTGCATCAAAGGAACTCTGATGTGTGACATGAGAGCAATGATGAGCCATTCTTTATTTTGTTTGTCTAGAATTTGAAAACTCAACCGACCTGTCAGAGTCTTAAATCTCTGATAAATATCCCAAACAAGTTCAATGACCTTCTGCTTGATCTCTTTCAGATCTGTAATCCATTGTGACTCTGACTTAGGTTTCTTGAATTCTTCACTCAATGCAGTCTTGATAGTATTCAACGGTTTAGGTTGTCCAAGTCTTGAAACAAACTTCATGTACTAGTTCAGAGCGCGATCCCTCAAGTTAGTATTGAACTGAGTTCTCTTAACATCTTTGTTAGTGAATTTATTGATACTCCATACATCTTCGCATAAGAACCAGTGCTGGTCAGGATCTTCAGATCCATCTCTCCTAAATATCAGTAACCTCATTTCATCTTCCATAGATATTCCTTGATTTCTTAACTGAGTATTAACTAAAATGCTTGTAACTGTACTCCGATTTCTCTGACTACTCTGATTAATCTGGTTACTCTAGTTACTTAATTCTTCTAAGAAAATAGGAGGAGTAATAGTACTTACTTCGACAGTAGGCGTAATGCTTGAAGTTTGTGGTTCTTCTTGGTGAAGTTCTTCAGTTTGTACTTCCTATGTTCTTGCGGATTCTAGATGCTCTTTGTCTGTTAGGTCTGCTTCTTCTCCACTGTAGAATCCCTCGTCTCTGTAGCTTTTCTTAAATAGGTTTGCAAGAGGAACCTCTCTGAATGGTCTCCCACTGCACGTGTGTCCAGCCTCTGTGTCACTGTCACTGTCTGAATTCTTGAACATTAGCTTCACTGTATCTTCAGGATATTCTTCTCATGCAATAACATCTTAATCCTCATATTTAAAAGGTGTAGGAACTTTCCTCTAGGTCCCTTAAAGAAGTACCTCTCTGCTTGGCTATACGATTCAACTCTGTCAATGGAAAACTAAGTAATGTACCCTCCAATACTGCTATCAAACCATAAATCCATGACCCTATACACAACGTTATCAACTCTCTTGATCTTCTTGATCAACGTTGTTGTCCAAACCACAAGTGGTCTAGATCTGATCTCAAACTTGGTATATTCTAATCTGGATAACCACTCATATAATTCTTTATGAATTCCTCCAAAGAAAATCTCGTGTATTTCGGTGAAGATGTAGCTTCCCAACCAGTCTTCTGTACTAATGCTATGATTCTTGTTATGGGCTTCAACTAAGTCCTTCTCTTGTTCCTCTATCCACTTCTGAATTTCTGTCTTCGATGGGAACCACCTTGACATTCCCTCAAAGAGATCCCAGTCCCAAAAATGGAAGCATTTGTTGGCACAGGAGGAGACCTGGGGTCCAACTCTTACAACCCATAAACAAACCCTAACTACAAGCCCTTTCAACAACACTTGCGAAGCAGATGTAGTCTCACCCGAAGTAGAGATAGGGGGTTGCAGGACACATGTGTCTACAACTAGAGGAAATGTAAAGTGGATCCAGGACAACAACACACAATGGTCTAGTTATTCTTTATATCACTTAAACCTACTTCACAAGTTATATCTCAGATCTAACACACCGATGCAATAACAATATAATAGATGGAAAATAACACAACATCAATCACAGAGAACAACAAGATATACATGGTTCACCCTCTCTCTAGGGCTATGTCCAAAAAACTGTGTTTCTTGATAGATAATATAAAAAAATACAGTTCTATCCGTGCACTTAGCTTGCAGATCTCTCTCTCTTTCTCCTGTCCCTCCCTGCGCACCCAACTAAAGGGTTGATCTTCGCACCTAGCTGAAGATCTTACAATATAGTCTCAACACTGTTCTCTACAACAATACTCAACAATGAATACAACAACCATAGTCTCAACGAACCAACCTAGAACTCTCTTCGAACCCAACCCTCTCTTCGAACATAATTGATCTTGAGTCTCCCACTAATGATGTTTTGAAAATGTTTTTGGAAAAATATTCATTGTCTCTTGTATAAAATGAAAATAATCATGTGATTTCTTATCTATATCTCACATCTCCAATCACCACTAGTATGCCTATTGAAATGAGTTTGGGAAAAACAATTAACTGTAATCGGAGACTAGAAAATTTACAAAAGAAAAAAGTTAACGAGTTTCTACAAAATCATGTTGGTTCATTTTCCTAGGAGTATGCCAATATGATGGGAATTCACCCCAATATTTGTGCCCATCATATTTACATTAGGGAAAATTTCTAACCTATTAGACAACCCTAACATATATTAAACCCTACAATGAGAGAGATAGTAAAGGATGAATTAAACAAATTTTGAATGTAAATTTTAGTTATCATCTATCAAATAGTGAATGGTTTTCACCCCTTGTCATTGTTCTAAAGAAAAATGGGAAATGGTGAATTTTCATAGATTACAAAGAGTTGAATAAAGCCACTTTCAAAGACCATTTTCCTCTACCTTTCATAGACCAAGTCTTAGATACTTTGGAAGGGAAACAACATTTTTCTTTTATTGATGAGTTTAGTGGGTATAACCAAATCCAAATAGCTCCTGAAGACGAAGAAAAATACACTTTTACCTATGCATCGGGAACATTTTCTTACCAAGTATTTCCTTTTGGAATTTGCAATGCACCTACTAGATTTCAATGAGATATACTCGGTATATTTTCAGACCTAATACATGTCTATGTAGAGGTGTACATAGATGATTTTAGAGTATATGGTGATACATTTGAGGAATCCATGAATAATTTAGAATTTTTTTTCATATGATGCAAAGAAGTAAACTTGTCTCTCAGGCATGAAAAATGTCATATGTTGTTAACTGAAGGAATAGTTTTGGGACATCACATTTCATCGGTTGTAATCAAGGTGGTTCCAACAAAGATTAAATACATATCATATATTTTTGTACCAAGAACACAAAAAGGTGTTCAAATATTTTAGGACATACTTGTTATTACAAATGTTTTATTGAAATTTTCACTAAAATAACATCTCCAATGTTTTCTTTGCTCACTAAAGACACATAATTTGTTTGGAATGACCAATTTGTCAAATTGATTTCTAAACTTTAAAGGATAAGTTATCTGTAGCACCAGTTCTAAGAGGAATAAATTGGTCTCTACCATTTCATATATCAACCGATGCCTCTGATATAGATATTGGGGTAGTTATTGGATAGAAGGAAGATAAAAATCCTGATGCAATCTATTTTATCAGAAAAAACCTAACCCTTGCATAACTGAATCATACAGTGACCAAAAAATAAATCATTGTAATAGTACTTTCTATCAACAAAATTTGGCACTATATTACTAGGTATTTTGTATTTTTTCATATTGATCATTCTACCATTCAACATTTAATGAATAAACCAATCACTAATGGTAGGGTGACATGACAATTATTACTGATATAGGAATTTGACATTACTCATGTTGATAATCCTGGAAAAGAAAATGTAGTTGCATATTTCCTTTTTAGAATTGTGAATGATGAAGAAGCTAATCCCATTAAAAATACATTTCCAGATCAACATTTATTCACAATATCTACTAACACACTGTGGTATGCATATATTTCTAACTATTTGGTTGTAGGTAAGCTTCCAAAACATTTCTCACCAAAATGAAAACATAATTTTATCATGCAAAGTGCAATATACTCTTGGGTTCAAGGATATCTCTTTTGCACTAGGTTAGACCTCATAATTCGACGATGTGTTCGATAAGATGAAATTTTTGACATCTTTGAAAAATTTTCAGGATGAACCCTATGGAGGGAATTTTTCTCATAAAATAACTAAACATAAGGTGTTGCATCTAGTTTCTTATTGGCCTACTATTTTCGAGATGATAGAAGGTATGCCAAAAGTCATGACAGTTGCCAAAGGATGGGACAACCTATTCAGCTGAATGAAATTCCATTACAAAATCAACTCATGATTGAACCTTTTGAGAAGTGGGATTTGCATTTTTTAGGTCCTATCAACCCACCTTCTAACTAGAATTTTCATATTTCGGTTTGTACTTATTATGTTACTAAATGGGTTGAAGCTAAAGCATTTTCAAGGGATACAAAACATGCGGTAATTTTTTTTCTCTATGAAGAGAATTTTTCCGTTTTGGTGTACCACAAGAGGTTTTTATAGATTAAGGAACTCAATTTACTTCCAAAATCATACAAGATATTACAAAATAGTAGCATATTCAACACAATACATCTACACCATATCATCCACAAGATAATAGATAGGTGGAAGTCACTAATAAAATTTCAGAATCTATATTGACCAAAACTGTGTAGATTCACCACAAAGATTGGGCCAATAAAATTTTAGAAGATTTATGGGCTTATGACATGACATGGTAGAACACCAATAAATTTACTCCCTATGAGCTTGTTTATGGTAAGAATGTTTTGTTTTCTATTGAGTTTGAAGTTAGAACATTCAGAATTGCATTTCATATTGGATTTGATTTGATTATCAATAGCTCTCATAAGCACCGACTGCACCAAATCCATGAAATTCATGAAATTCATCAAGATGATGTGCATAACACATATGTTTTTCAACAACATAAATTAAAGTGGCATGACAAATTTATTAAGAAGAAAACATTTTAGGTTGGAGACTATCCCTTTTGTACGATTCTAGGTTTAAATATTTCAAAGGTAAGTCTAAAACGCATTGGTTGGGTCTATATGAGGTGGATATTGTATATGGTAATGGTTTTGTTAAGTTATGTACCATAGATGATGACCAAATTCCTCCAATGGCCAATGGCCATCAATTGAGGATATATCAAAAACCATTATCTAGAGATGCCTTTGTAAAAGATCTTAGTAGTTGCAAAAACTTGGAGATTGTAATTTAGATGGTTATGCCATATGGACTTTCCATAATATGATTTTATTGATATTTTGAAAAAAAAAAACAAATAAACAAAAATATAACAATACAACAATTAAAAAAAAATTGTTTTAAAATAAGCTCCTATTTTTTTTTCTGTAAAATTTAATTGCATGTTTATCACAGAATTTGAATTCATCGATTTTTGCATAGCTTGATTAACTATTTGTTGTAGAACTCAATTTCATTTGTTGCAAAATTTTATTGTATGTTGTTGTAGAAGGAAACTTCATCATTTGTAGTAGAACCAAATCCATTTTTACTACAAAAACTGGTGGAATTTGTTTCAATGATAAATGGTAGAACCAATTGCTACAAAACTAGAGGAAGATTAATTCATTGTTCTACTTCATCATCTATTACATAAAGATATTTATTGTGGATAATTTTTGCTACAACTCATTCAAGTTATTGTTTCTTGTGAATCCATGATTTTTTTGAAAACTTCATTTTCTACTGTAACATCTAGTTCCACTGAGCACATTTACACTGACTTATTCTTTGAGGACACTTGCGAGAAAGTGATCCATTTATGATACATTATGATTGTTCTTTTCTTTTGAGTTTTATTATGATGTCATTGTGATTATATGTTAAATTCTAGATGTATGAATGTATCAACATGTATTATTGATGAGTTTCCCTGAGTGTGCATGATACATGACAGGTTGATGATTTTGATGGCATCAACAAACTTCCTTGGACTCTGGATTGAGTCAGGGACTGGACTTGTAATTGGTTTGAGTTTTGAGTATTGATTTACATGTATATATGATGATTTTAGTATGGATGTTATGTATATGTATTATTGACAATGTTATTGCTAGTGGATGCATGTTCAACGATGCTTGCTAATCCGACTCACATAAAGAGTAAAGGGGCCATGCACACAAAATAGAAAATTGAGGGAGATGTGTGGCAACATCCCTGTCACAGTCTACTAACACTCTACATACCTTGTTGAATTATGTCTTATTCTAGAGAGCGAACTTGTAGAGAGTGCCCCGCATGGAATATTTGTTGTATGGATCTGTAAATTTTACACAGAATACTAAAGAATGTACTATGACCAACAAATTTTTTCTTACTGAATTTGGATATGTTATGAATAAGTTATGACGTTTTTACCCGAAACACCCGTTTTAGACTAGTTTCAGGACTCCACAGACCCTATTTTCCATGGAGTGTAACTCCAGAAATACAACGACCCACAAGCTAAAATTCGTACCAAATCTACTTGGATATGTTTCCTCAATGGACTCCCAATTTCAAGGTATGAATCATTCTAAAAAAAAGTTATTGCGAAAATGGTGAGATGACCTGTAAATAACATACCTTAGAAAGCATCATCAAAATAATTCATCCTCCCTTGAATTTTGGCTTTCTTTACTTCACCTTCCCTCTGAAATTTGGCTTAGATATCCTTTGGTTACCTCATTCACCTGTAGATATTCATCATTCTCAAGTGTGATTGAAATGAGAGAGCCTTGCCTCTTATTTATACTTTCATGTAGCTTCCTTAGAAGCATCTTCTAGACCACTTTGTCCACATAGCCACTTTGTCGACATAGTCACCTATGTCCAACTTTTCCCAATTTTTCACATATCCAATAGCCACTTGACCACTTAACCCATTTTCCTCATTTTAGGATTAACCTTCTTATAACCACTTTCCATAATTATCAATTTCTCTATTTACTTTATTATTTCAATAATCCTCCTTGACTTTGTCACTTCACTTTATTATTTAAATAATCATGTTTGATTTTGTCACTTCACTTTCTTATTTAAATAATCCTCTTTGAATTTGTCACTTCACTTTATTATTTAAATAATTTCTTCTTTGCAAGCACTTTGACTTCTTTGATCTTTTGGGGTTTCAAGCCAATCATATGAGGGTCCTTCAACTTTGTAAGGCCATAACTCTCAAACCGTGAGGAGTTATGTGACGTTCCACATACCACCGGAAATGGCATGACATGTACTATCCATATAGAATAGTCTTACCTGAAAATATATCAAAAATCATACCATTGTACATAAAACAAACTTGGGCTTATTACCCAAACCTTTGTGCTACCAGAATTCGCTACCAGACTTTCTTCAAGGGTTGACATCAATGACAACCAACCCAATTAATCAAAATGAACTGTAGGTTAACTAGTTCGAGAGGTCCACAATGTCGTGAGGACAAACTAAGACAGTCACTCACGAATGATTCTAAGGGGCGTGCAATAAGGCAGAATCCGTATTCCTTAGAAGCCCTTAGTCACTCACAAGGCCGACCAAGTGGAGTGTTGACTCCAAGTGTCAGAAAAAATTCCAAAACTAGTCAAAGACGAGTGTCACCCTTGGAGCACGAACATGTGTCTTGAAGGGAATGTCACATAATCAAGTGTGAGTAATAAAAGTCTAGAATGCTTAGAAAATAAATATAAAATACTTAGACTTTGTTAGAAAGAGCACTCAATTGATTATTAATTTATGAACAATAAAATAACAAAGATTCTAAGTTTAAAGAGGTTTGTTTAGGTAAAACATCAAAAAGGGAATAAAAGGGAATTAGACTAGTAAGCAAGTAAAAGAGGCAATAAAAATAAAAGTTGGTAAATGCACATGTGTGCATGAAAATAATAAAAGGAAATTTAAATAAGAAGAAAATAAAACATGAGAGAATAGTTGGTCCACATAGAGTAGCATCTTGAATCAATCTACCACTAATCCTAACTAAAAGAAGACTCCTAATTCAAATCAAACTAAAATCTAGTTAGGGGACAAAAAATAAATGAGGGATGGGGGAAATAAGAGACAACTAAGAGGAAAAATTGGAACACATTGGGGAATGTGAGGGAAAATGACTTTTAAATAAAATAAAAAGAGAAATTATTTGTGCAACTTGGGGAGAGTGTGA
>JASDQU010317467.1:0-13282 GCA_032191745.1 Picea mariana | reverse complement strand
CGATCTAAGGTCCTAAGAAAACAAAAGAAAACTAATCTAAACTAATTGATCTAACTAAAACTAAATAAAACAAACTAAACTAAAACTAATTACTAAAACAAACTTAAACTAATCTAACTATTCTATATATACAATCTACTAACTACTACTATACTAACTAACTAATTAACTATCTCACTATTAACTGAAATATAACTTATTCGCAAAATGTACATTATCCACAATTCACAGATTTAATTAAAACCTGAAAAATTCATTGGCATTCTTCCCTAATACAGTAAAAGGTATTTTTTGTTGATTTTATAATTTTATGAACAGAAATAAAACAGAAAATTAACTAAACTAAATCACTAATTCTAAACTAAAAATATAACTAACTAAAATACTAATAATATACTAAACAAATAAATAACAAATTGACCTGGAAACGCTCCAGGTTTGTCCTGTGTATGATGACTGTGCTAGCAGGTCGGAGGAAGGAAACTCGCACCGAATAATCTAGAAGCTTCT
Source organism: Picea mariana (assembly GCA_032191745.1). Taxonomy (NCBI): domain Eukaryota; kingdom Viridiplantae; phylum Streptophyta; class Pinopsida; order Pinales; family Pinaceae; genus Picea; species Picea mariana. The sequence goes on along the minus strand of JASDQU010317467.1, from coordinate 12,772 downwards.
CGTAAACGATAGCTGCAGTGCTCTTTAAGTCTATTTACAGGACAAACAAGACATAAAAATCACAACAATCATATCATTTATAAATCTCCACAATTAGGTAAACATGTTATGCAAAGATCTATACTTAATAATTCAATTGATGAAGAAGAGAAATCTGTCATTCACAAACTGAATCAAGTAATTGTTGTATTTTTAAAGTACTGGAAGAAATCAGTTATGGATCAAATTAATTAAATCATATCACTTTGCAAAAGACTAAGATAGCTAAAGTAGTCGTTAATCAAATGCAAATTGATAAACATGAACATGAAACAAAAGATTGATATTATGAAAGCAAAAGATGTAGCAGAACATCAACTTCTGTCTCAGTCTGTATTAGATATCCATAATCTTGGTTCTCCCACAAGCGAGGATGATGCTTATTACACAAAATAATAAGTATTTAAAGGTTTTCCACAGGGTAAAACCTCCCTGTGGAAGTTATAAAACTGTTTACATAAAATCTGGGAAGATATCCCAAAGTCAACTAAACTAGGGAACTAAAATAAAAGTAAAATATGAAAATATCCTCTAGACTGTCCATCAATCCCATGCAATTTTAATTCACCTTAAAAGGACCAAAAATGAATAAATTAGAAGGATCTTTTATTAATAAAATGATAGAAAATTTAATTCTATAGACTAGCTACAGAATCATGTGATTCTGTAGCTAGTCTAAATAAGATACAGAATCAGCATGGAAATTAATCGAAAATCTTTTAAAGAATTCCATTTAATTAACATCCTATAGCCATTTGAAAAACGAATCATTTAATTTGAGTCTGTTATAATATTTGAAATCAAACAGGATCCAAATCAATTAAATGACCACAGAGATAGCCATACTCTGTTTTGTTTGTTACCTGAAGGTCGGGTGACAAAATCATATGGAACATCAATGTGATTGTTTCATAACAAATCAAATTCAACATAATCAAAACAAATGGTAAGCAACTATTACGCTGCCTTCAACAAGAAATATGAATTCGACAAGATCATTTCCAAATTATAATAACTATTTTGATTTAACAAACGAATCATGCCACAAGTAGATTCACCTGAGCTGGCGCGAGAATCAATTCCAATATAGTTGCAATAGGATCGATTGATAGCAATAGAATTCGTAAATTGGGCGAACAAGATTGATTGTCTTCGATCGAAATTGTTCCAATCAAACGAATTATAACTGGGTTTGACCAATTCGTTTTACACATTTAAAATCAAACAAAACAACAATTACAATCAGGATCCAATTCCTAAAATGATCGATCTAACAACAATCCAATCAAGCGATTCAGTCGGCTTGGTTTAGCATAGTCATTGCAAATCATAATCGTTCCGTGATTCGGGCGTATTTTCACAGGTTTAATGAGATCGTTGTTTTTATAAAAATAGAGTAGTTCTTTCCAATTAAATTGAACAGAGTGGAACTCAATGATTTGGAGAATCATATGACACATCATATCGTAACAACTACACTCCCAAAATCATTTACCAATCACATTATACGAATCATAACGAGATCAGATGCAACATGATCGTATTCTAATTTGGGCGTGGAAAACTTCTTGTTCAGAATGTATACAAAATGAATTCCATCGAAAACACATCATTAATTTTGTTACTTCAATCAGACAAACTTAGCAAATGAAATCCAAACGAAAACCATTCAAATCCAATAAAAATCTATGAGCAAATCGTATATCAAATCGAAATTCCTTTTATTTTTAGCAAAACGAAACCATGTACAGGATAATCACCAAATGACAGAGGCAATTTGGATGAGAGACTGAGATATTTAAAAATAGAATTCAAATCATTTTATTAACCTTGATTATTCACAAAACAAAAACGATGTCAAATCTTCATACCTGTACAGTGACGAGGCGGCTTGATCATGCCAATTTAGAATTGACAATGGTTGTGGCTGATTCAACATTTTTGAAAAGGATGGAGCCTGTTGTCTTTTGCTTCTTATCAGCTGCTTGGAGCTGGGCTCTTTGACTGGTTAGCACTGCAATTTGATCTTCCAGTGATTGAATTTTCGATTGGAGTATGGGAACATCAATGTAGTATCGTTCTAACCAAGAATCGCACTGGTCACAGGGAGACTGTGTGGGTTTTGAAAGAGCAAGCGAGGGTTTGGATATGTGATTGAGGGTTTCATTAGGCAACTTAATACCAGGGTAGCCAGGGTTATCCCTTAGGCAAGGGGGAAGATTTTTCACGAAATCGTATGGTGGTTCAGGGCATAAACCCTGCGAGTAAGGATATTCATCGGCTAAAAAATGTTCAATATCAAAATCAGAATCCTCGCTCAGAACTATAGGTTTTGACTCAGCAGAGGGTTTAGGCTTGTTCCTGGCCATCCATGAAATCAAACGAGCGTTCTTTTTACCCTTAGCGTTAGCAATAGGCTTTGCCTTGGGTTTTTTGCTCACGGGCTTTTTAATAGCCTCTGCACTCTTAGTTATAGCGTCGGGTAAGTCGATAGGCGATTAGGCCGAAGGATTAGGAGCAGGAAATAGGATATGGAAGGGCACTGGGGGTACAACCTTGACTTCACTCACCATAGGTTTGTCAACCTGTATAGGTTTTGGATCCTCAAAACCATTCCGAGCAACGAAAGTTCTCCAACTATCACCATGCAAACTTAAATGATAAACAATGATGATTTTGATAAGTCCATGGTGGAACAGGCTACTGTTAGCCTGGTGCCTTTTGAACCTTTTCGACATTTTATATAGGCTACGATGAAAGTAAAAGGGCATATTCAACGAGTATCCCATAAAATTCATAAGCAAGCGCAGGTGGTAGAGAAACACAAGTCCGTATCGACCTTCACACGTTAGGAACTGTTTTATTACCATCAAAGTATCGTGCCATCATGGTTTAAGTGCAGAGATGGGCATACCTCTGTCACAAGAGGTGACTTTGAGCAGGAGGAACAGTAGTGTCCATGGGACCTCCTTGACCTTACAATTTTTGAACCAACGTTGGCCTGTAGCAGGTAACCCTGTAGCAGAGCTAATAAATCTCTTGTCAATTTCTAACTGTATGTCGCCCACCTTGGCTCTATAGCCATCGAAGGTCATGGAAATTTGTCATGCTACAGCTATATTAAAACCCTCAAATCATTTCATGAAGGTAAGCCATCCGTTGTCCTCCAAATATTTGCGAGCATTGTCAAACATTAACAGGGCTTGGTCGTCGTTTGGTTCGATCCGAACGACTGGTGCCATGGAACCAAGCACATGGTAAGCCGAGGGTTTGTATCACAATACACACATGAGAAGAGCTGCCCAAGATAATAGAAGTGAACGGTGATAAGGGGTAGGCATAAATGCCATCGTGCGAAGGTGGTGGAGTTATTCATTGCCATGCATAACAATTATGATCAATAGTACCACCGTCGGCGTTCATAGCTATTATACCCACTATAGCATAGTTTAACACTCATGTCATTTGCCCAACCAATGAAACAATGATAAGTGTATAAACAAACGTGTTTAATAAACGTTATACCAAGGTTTGAAACCATCAATCATACGATTTAAAACCAATAGCATATGTTTAACCATGCGCCAATGTATCAGCTTATATAATCAAAAGTTTAACCAATGTGTCGATGGGTACTCATATAATCAACAAGCCAATGGTTATGAAAACACAAACATAGGTATCATATTCAAAGATATAAATGAAATATTTAATCATATGTATTCTCATGAAACCAAAGATCAAGTAGGTCAAATAAAATGCAATCCAAATGCTAATGCATTGCAAACTCAATGAAACCAAGTCACACAATCTATCGAAGCATGAGTACCAATCAAAGAGTATTGCCAACTGTATAATGATAATTAAAAGGTAAGCTCAATAGGCATATCGATCAAAGAGATAATGATAGTTCAGATAATGATCGAAATATGACTTCGAAAGACGAAGTTTTCACGCTTACAGTCGTGAAAACAAAACGAAGGCAAAAGTGCAAATGTCGCACAAAATGAAAATGTCGTTTATTTGAAAATTGCAACGAAAAACTGGTGTTTGCAAAACATAGGTGTAGGCAGCTTATAAGATCATAAAAAAAAATGTGAATTGGCTGCCAACACTTTTCACTTGAGGAAACTGGTAATTTTGAGGAGGTAGTCCCGTAGGTATACCAATAGGACCATAAGTAGTATGTAGATAGTTATAGGGTCCTGTCAAATTCAGTGGTGGAGCGTTTCGAGTCACATAGCCAACATGAGTTGGTTGATTAGGTAAGATTCCTTTGAAAGGTGCATTAGACTAAAAACCTTGACCCCAGATAGGATTCATAGAACCTGGATATGGTTTCCCAGGATTAGGGGGTGCAAAATAATTAACTTGAGAAGTTTTCCCCTCAGGTTGTTGTTGATTGCCTTGGAAAGTAAAATTCCAAGGTTGAGATTGTAATCCAGGGATATATTTCCTGTACACTAATTTATGACCCCAAACATGAGGTTTCCCCCCAACTTGAGGTTGGATACCAACTTGAGGTTTCCCCCCAACTCGAGGTTGGTCCCCAACAGGAATTTAAAAACCAGAAGTGATAGAATGACTTGTGCCTCCAAATTGATTGGAGCTACTTGGTTCAGGATGATTATATCCTCTAGGTGGAGGTGGAGGAGGAATGATAGGCCCCCCAAAGAGAACCTAGGTAGGTGTAGGAACAAAACTACTAGCATCATTATACCTAGGAGGAACAAAAATATTAAGCCCTTTGGATGGACTTTGGGAAGGATTAGCAATAGAATTATTGAGAGCATTATACCTAGGTAGAAGTGACATATTTGATCAAAGAAGAAGTGGTGTTCCAATAGGATCTTGAGTGATTACCACACTTCTAGCAGAAACGGGTGTAACTTGTGGGACCATGATAGAGCTGGCGAGTTGGAGAGGAAGAATTGTATGAGAACCAACCAACAATTGGTCTGAGACTATGACAACATTACTGGGCATGCCAGTAAAATGATATAAAGGTATTGCATAAGTAGTGGAAGTCACAAGCGTATGTGATTCCATAGGTTGATTAGAGGTCCTCTGGCATAGGTGACTCATTCATAGTTTTTCAAAAATATCATGTCCTAAACAGATCCTCTAAAGAGAACAGACAGGGGTCGAAGAGCTAGAATTAAAAATTCCAGCAGTATGAACTGGGGTTCTAAATGACGCACTCTGGAAAGGTGAATCTTCTACACCAGACTCTTTGTAAGGTCCAGTAGGTATTCTAGTATAATCTTTAGCAACAATGTCTCCCGATGAATTTATCTAGAGCAAAAGTGGATCTTGTACTACACTCAATTACGGATTTGCAGGAAGTATTGATTCCTCCAACGGAGTAGAAATTCCAATATTAGAGGCTACATTTTTATTGAATTCTCCTTCAGGAGAACCCTCTGGTGAGTTAGGAAGAAAAGGAGTGTATTCTTTTAGGTCTTTTGGAGGTATCCCTTACATACCACATGAACGGCAAGGGTTGATGTTGACCGCACCAAAACAAGAATGAAAGAAAGTTATGTCCAACTAGCTGAGAAATAAACAACACTCACTAATAAAATCTAGATATCAAACATGCAAACAAACCTTCATATTTCAAAGTCACTAGTTGGTGATGAAATCCAACATCGCAAAATTAAAACAAGAAGGGGTTGGGATAAAGCGGTTGGAAAAGTTACGTTGACAACCTGCTTAACGAACTTACACCCTGGTGCAAGATCCCATACATAATCGTGGGTATACCCTCCAAGGATCTTGAGTGAGTTTATCCAACGTCAATTCTAGGTATCGTTAAGACTTTCCCCTCCACAGTCACCTCATGTAAAGACTCTAAAGAGATAGGCCACTAAGGTTACCAATTATGACAATGATGCCTAGGGAAGCAGTTGACATTCTGATCCATGCGCAAGGGTGGGGTATCTAAGCCCGAAATCAAATCTAGAAGGTCCCCATAGGATTTTATTCTCAAGTGACCCCCAATAATACATTCAATCTATACACTAAGACCAACAAAGAAAGGTGAGTAACTCTGTCGGCCCTAATGTGACCTCATGATTGACCCTTGCGTTAGAAGGATTCCTAGGACAAAATGTAGCAATTGGATTTGAACTCTCTCTATCACAAGATATTATTATTTGTTTTGATGCTTTGGAGAGTGTTCCTTACAACCTATTCCAAAGCACTATACTATCTAATGTTGGTGTATAAAATTTCTAGAAAATAAAAGTTGCTAATAAATTTTAAAATTATGCAGTCTTTTAAAGGTTGTTGCTTACTCAAAAAGGAAATGGAAATAAAATTGATGATGTATTTTACCTTGACCCAATAAAATGAAAAAAGAGACGATATGCAATTATTTCATTCGATGAACTCTAATTACAATAGGGAGAATGTTCCTCTTTCTAGAATACAAAAGATACAAAGAACAATTTCTCTATCTTTGAATGATATGGATTCCAAACAATCAAAACGTATTAAATATTCCAATTTTCTCTTTTCAACAAATATTTGAATGCAAAAAAAATCTTACAAAGACTACTAAAAATAAGAATAAACTTCAGTCCTTTATTTTTCAAAACAGAACAGAGACCTAATCCAAAAAAGAAAGAATGGTCTAAGAAGATTGATGCATTCTCAACACTATTTCCCAAGTCAAACTCACAATGCAAGAAAAAAATGAAAAGACAAGAAAATTATTTGTTGAATGCAAACAAAAACTGTCTTGTAATCAACAACAATCCATAACTTCAAATTAATCCAAAACTCAAAATAAATCAAGAACAACTTATCAAGCAAGCACTCAAGAAAAAATCCTTGAGATTATACCCTTGCAATAAGAAGTAAAAAATGAAATTTACAAAGCTTATGAAGAAGACTCTCAATCCTTGAAAATCAATCAAATCCAAAATTAAAAGATGTAAACCAATCATTCACCAAAGTTAAAAGTTCATCCCAAGCAATAGAGACAAATCTGGGCAAAGAAAAGAAAATTCATTGTCACTCCAACAATTCCTACAGGAATCATCGCAGGCTGCAGAAGGGTACATTGAGATGATGTAGGATCGTCATAGGCTGTAAGTAAGGAATAGTGTGACATCATCGCTCTGGTATACACAAGCAAAGTGCGACAATAAAGAATCATCGTAGGCTGAAAATAGGACACAGTGCAGCAATCTCTGAATATAAACAAAATTTTGAAGAATGACAAAATTTCTCACTGAACTTTCAAGACCAGGGAGTCAAGATGGATCACCCACAGACTCATAGAATGAAATTGATCAAAAGAAGGCAGGCTAAACGCAAGTAAAAATTAAAAAAAAAACAAAAGAATTCATACTCCCCAGTATGGTCGCCAATTTTGTTATCGGACAAATCGGTAAGTTCGGACACAAAATGATCTCCCTAAATTCCATTGGAAGCTAGAACAAAACAAGATAGAATACAAACTTCACCTTAGACTTTATTGTCATATAAACTAGTTCTGAGAGGGACAAGTGACATACCTTTTAAATGACGCTTGATCCTCTCTAGTTTCATCCTCGTTGCTCCATATTTGGATTTTTGGGATGGTGAAACTTTTTAAGAATCACAAACCAACAAAGAGAGAGAACAAAGATATATATATTCCAACGAATTCTATGTATAAGATCAAGGAGTTATACAATAAAAGTAAACACACCTTTATAAGGATGAAATGTATTGCTACATTATATTAAATGGAAAGTGGAGAATACAACCCATGCCTTGATGTTGCAAGGTCCCTTTCAATGGCTCTTTGCTTCAACACACACACCTTTTCTCCAATTCCTTTGATGAAGAATATCCACAATATGACTTAGAGAGCTAAAGCAAAGTTATCTCAAGTATAATCTATAGCAGAAATCTTCATGCATAAGCAAGCCTTAGCCTTTTCCATAAGATATCCCTCTTTATATAGGGTGAAATAGGTATGTATGAGGATATTAKGATGATCCCACTAAATCAAAGAAGTGASTAAKATCCAAACCGATCAGAGTCCACCTGATCTTCTAAAAGATTCCCTTCTAGAACATTCGTGAATTTCACTTTTCCCTTGTTTAAGAATCGCCACACCCTATGCACAGGAATCCTGCAATGATGTCGTAGTCCATATTTGGTGCAGCGTGTGATGATCAAGGATCGTCTCACCCCAAGCATAAAGCAGGGTGGGACAATCTCCTTTGTCATAGTTTTTAAGAAAGAAAATCTAAACCACTTTCCTCATGCAGAAAGTCTCTTTTAGTGTTTTCAGGGAACATGGAAGTGAGTTATGCACATGTCGTCATTTGATCACTAGGGTGACCCAAATAATGTGTAACAGGTGGTTACTAAAATGGTTTAGTTTCCTACTTCCTAGTGACAAGTGTACACTAAGGACAAATTTGAGATTGGTTGGGAAAAAGACAAAATAGGAAACATGTGTTGACATCTTCTAGCCACTTTCTTGTCCTCATTCAAGAATTTTTATGCATGATGTATGTTGTCCAGATTTATAATTGTTCATATAGGGATCCGATCCTTATGTAATTTAGTTGTTCCATAGCTGCACTATTCATAGCATCATTGTCCTCAAGGGTGCTCATGTCTTTTGTTAGTGTCGTCATGAAAGCTAGTATCATGGTATGGAGTTTTATCATTTGTAGCAAGTGTTGATCTATGAGTTCCATGGAGATGGTAGTGGCTAATTCAACCACTGATTTTATTTCATTTGTGTTGTCATGCACCTTTTCCACTAGCTCCTTTGTCACTAGATTCTTCCCGAACTCGTCTAGCCTTGGTAGTCGGCTGCTCTTCATCAATTCCTAGGTAGTTTTATGTATCCTTGAGCATATTTCCATTGATTTGGTAACCTCCTTATCAGCTCTCATCCCCACCTTTTGACAATGGTCAAGTGCACACAAGTCTAATTTTATTTCTTCTTTTTATGATCGGTACAATTCGAAAGGCACATCGGTATTTTTAGTGATCCATATGTCGATGTAGTCGATGCCTTCACGAATAGTTTTGTACTATGTCAGTTTTTTTTGTATTTGATTATTTTTTTCTATGATTATAGTGACCACTTCTTGAAAGAGGTGCAGGTGATCATACATGTCTATGATGGATTCTTCTAGTTTTCTCCTAACCTTCTCAGCGCTAACTCTGAAAATTTGAAAATTGTGTTCATTAATTCTGACTTGCTGGAGTCTTTCCTCCAACTCTTTGAATCTTGCTTCTTTCTTGTTGTTCTACTGGCACAGTCTTCAAATGTTGTCCACATTAGAATTCATGAATGCAAATCTAGTTGTAGTTGTTTCTATGTTATTTTCCCTTACATCTTTGGTTACGGGAACATGTGTGACAACCGATATGGGAATCCCTTCAGTTGTTGTCACCTTTTTCACTTGTTCTTGCATAATTCTACCAGTCGTTTTGTCATAGGTCAAGATTATCAAGTCAAGTACTTCACTTGGTTGGAAAGGTGTCCAGATTCCCATTCCTAAACTACTTATTGATATATATGTTCCTTCGGCTACAGTTGACACTTTCGATATATATGTTTCCATTGGGTGGGTGTCACCCCCTTTGTCTTTTGCATCCTTCTGTATCCTTTTTTCTTTTGTTGCTTTGCCAGCTACCCTTTCTTCTTGTTCTATTTCATATTTCTCTATTTCTTCTCTGGTTTCTTCCCCCTTTTGTTTGACCTCCTGTTCTGCTACATCTTTTACTTTTGCATTGGCTTTAGCTTTAGCTCTATCTTCCTCGATCTTCTCCTTCTTATTTGATGCACCATTCTTCGTTTTTAGGACTTTCTATGTATCCTTTTTGTTTTTTTCGGTTGGTGCTTCTTCTACCTCTTCTGTTGAACCTGAGTGTATCGAGGTGGAAGAATGGGGTGATCACTCAACTTCCACTTCCTTTACTTTCTTTCTGGGTTCTTCTCTAGCCTTTTCTTCATCTGTGATCCTCCATTTTGTTTGGACATGCTTGTTGAAAATGACTTCATCATAGGTCTAGGAATTATTGTGCACTTCTTCCTCCTCCTAGATGTCTATGGTATATTCCTAGGGTAGACCACTTTTATTGAAGTGGTCTCTCATAGTATTCTTGGGTTCATGTTTTCTGTACCGTTCTTCTCCGAAGTGATAAGATAACGGGGTATTTACCTCTACTTTGGTTTTCTTGGTGTTATAGAAGAATTAATTACCAACATATAGTGGTAGTGGTGGAAAGGTTTCTTTTTTCAGCTGATATAACATCCCCCCAACCCCATCTATGATGGTCTGGTATGCGACCTCCTCAAGTACAAGCTTGTCAGGCTCGTTTTGATGAAACAAATGAAGAGAATTCATTATGGAATACACTCTTATATATGTTTCATGCTCCATGAGATACCAGTCTCCAATTCTCCTTATGACTACTATAGCTTTATCATTCATGCAAGGAGGAGTGGTGAAGATCATGAATTCATATAAAGGGGCCAGAAAATGCTCACATATATTTTAGTATTTTGTGTGTTATTTATGATCCCAACGAACTTTATGTTGGAAATGTTTAATAGGTAGCATATGCTTGTCATTGATGGAAAGTATAGCAATGAAGATGGCATGGGTACAGGAAGGATGTACAAAGGATTTTTGGCATGTTTTACAGGCAGCGTAGACTTGTCATTGATGGAAAGTACAATAGTGATGATGGCTTAAGTACAACAGTGAAGATGGCAGGATCAAAGTGTGCATGTGAAGACTCTGCAGAGGCGCAGAAGTCCAAGAATCCCTTGGGGATTCGGAAGTGAAAGATCAGGAGGAACATCATCAAGGAGCACATGCACAGCAAAGCTCAAGATACAGGAGTTCGCAGAAGAGAAGGAAGACAGAGATCCACGGCCATTGGATCTCATTCAGAAATCCCGTCAGCCGTCATATCAGACAAGAGTTGCACAAGGTTTACCATCAGTAAAACCCAAGGTGAAATCCTGACAGAACGAGGGCCGTTAGATCTGAATATAGACAAGAAGAGTGTGCTAAAGAGAAGGACAGGTCTCAGCCGTCAGATCCGAGCGCAGGGTCTGACCACAGTTGGATCGAGGAGAACATGCACGGTCTTTAAAAGTGCAAGGAGGTTTGGCTACAGTCATGGGGATAATGTTCATATGGGCCAGGAGCCTAGCCAGGAGAGCTAGTGTGTAAAGAGCGCGTCGGAGTTTCGAGGATCGCGTTTTAGAAATGTCAAAGAAACAATGCAACAGGAATCCCGATTTCTCGATATGAAAAATCACGATGTAATCTGAGCCGTCAGATCAAGCTTTTATCTAGACCAATGATTCCACTCAATGGAGAGGCATTGGGGATCGAGAGTTGGACATGTCAAATTTTATTGACATCAGGAACCCTGAAATCGCAATGTGTGAAATCCCGTCGACCCAACTCATGACAGTAGATAACGTCAGCTAGGGACATGTGGCACAACTAGGTAATGACAGGTGTCAGGTTGATTCAACACTTCAGGCACATGTAAGTCACAAATCAGAGTGACACGTGGCAGTATTCAACACGTGTCAATCCACGTGTGACGTCAGCAGAGTTTCGGGGATCGCAACATGGAGAGGCAAGTAAACAGTGCAACAGAAATGCAGAAATCGTGATATGTGATATCGCGACATATTTGTAGCTGTCAAATTAAGAAGTGATCTGGACCGTTGATTCTCTTCATGGAATATCGGGGATCGGGACTTTGAAATGACAAAAATACTTGACAACAAGAACCCCGAAATTGTGATATGCGATTTCGCGATTCAATCACAGCCGTTAAATAGAGATCAGCTCTGGACCGTTGATCATACTCCATCTCAGAGCTTCGCCTATCACGACTTGGAGTGACAAGAACCTCCATCTAAGGAACAACAAGATGCAATATCGCGATTTAATTGTGGACCGTTGGATCAAGTGGATGCATCGCGAAAGATCAAAGCACCATAAAGCTCCATGTCGGAGTTTTTCCTATCGCAACTTGGAGTTATGAGCACCTCCATCTAAGGATTAGCAAGATGTGAGATCACGAAAAGATCCTGACCGTCAATACACCAAAAGATGTGGACCGTTGATCTAAGCTCCTTTTCAAAGTCTCTCCTATCGCGACTTGGTGTGACAAGAACCTATATCGAAGGAATCGCGAGATGCAAATTCACAATGAGATTTGGACCAAAGAATCATTGAGATCGTGGACCGTTGATCTCAGCTCCATCTCGGAGTTTCGTAGATCGCGACTTGGAGAGTCGAGATGATTCATCTCCAGATTCACGAAATGTGAAATCATGAAAGCTCTTGGTCATAGCCATGGTCATATAGAGGAAGGAGCTAGCACAGAAAAGCTCTGTATCGGAGCTTCGGAGATCGCGATATGAAGTGTCAAGACACTTGGCCACAAGAATGCTGAAATGTCGAAATGTCAAAATAAAGGCAAGATCCCATGCATTCAATCCAATGGTGCAGATGAATTTGAACATTATCAGAGGGCAACTGTAGCACGATACAGTGTAACTGCCAGAAACCACTGATGGGTTCTGCCAGAGGACTCGAAGACACTACGGGATGACTGGCAGAGGTAGTGAAGAGTCTCTGAGAGGGATGAATATGCCAGTGGAGGTGATTGACAGCTGATGAGCATTGAGGCCTGTAACTGAAATAGAGAAGGTGAGTTCGACTGTCACAGA
>JASDQU010317466.1:0-13282 GCA_032191745.1 Picea mariana | reverse complement strand
TTTGATTCTCCCACTCCCTTGATGGGATATTGGTAATCATCTCCAAGTGTCACTTTCTGAGAAAACTTCTTTTCTGAGATACAAGAGAGAATGTCTCTTTGTCCCGTCATGTGCTTGGATGCACCACTATCAATGAGCCAAGTGTCCTCTCCAGGTGTTACAGATCCTGAGAGGGTCGAGATTAAGAAATGGTCTCTGATCTGCTCTCTTATTATCTTTGTAGATGGCTCTTCATCTTAGACTACATGGGCATGGTGCCTCTTATGTTTTCTCTTGTATTCTTCTCGTCTGGATGGAAAAAATTTCGCAACATGTCCCATCTTGTCACAATGATAGCATTGTACATATTAGTAATCCATTTCCCTTCTCTGTCCTTTCTTTTGAAATCTCCTTGGATGAGATTCTTTATTATTGAATTTGTTTGGTGGTTGAGACTCTTTCTGAGTCTCCTTTTGGAAGTAAGGTTTCTTCCTTCCTCTTTTGGTGTGAGTAGCTAGGGCTTGATCATCATCTCTTGGCAGTAGCACTTCACAGTTAGCTACTCTTGTTTCTTCTTGGGTGCATTCTTCCCATAGACTATCAAACTTCAGCTTCTCCGTTCTGGCACATATCGTTTGGATGAATGCATCCCAAGGTCTTGAGAGACCATTTAGGGCCGTCACTATGAGTTCATATTCATCTATGGTATCTCCAATCGCTTCTAACTATTCTTTGAATTATGAGATTCTGGAGAAATATTCATGAATTGTTTCTCCTTTCTGCATCCTTGTATTCTTCAATTGAGTTCTTAGAATCATCTTTCAGTTTATGTTCTTTCCTTCATATAGTCTGGTCAAGGCATCAAACATTTCTTTTGGAGTCTTCTTAGATGACACATAAGGAATCAGGTGGTCTTTGATTGAATCTGCAATGATTCTTTTGGCCCTGATTGTGTCCTTTTGATGCTTGGCTTTTTCTACAGCACCGTCGGGTTCCAGAATTTCTCCTTTGACGAATTTTGCTAGGTCATTCTCTTCAAGAATGAGTCCAATCCTATACTTCCAGGAACGAAATTTTTCCACACCTTCCATCTTGTCAACAAGCTTATTTCTTGCAGACATCTTTTACCTGGAGCTAGGAAAATGATCGAAAAATGAAAATGCTCAAAATCAAATTCTAAACTTACCAGGAGGTGCGCTTGGCTGAGGCGAGTAGCTTGGTGTGTTTGGATCTAAGAAAATACAACTTTAGCTCCTCTAAACTTGATTTGTGGATTTCTGGACTGGTGCTTCTGGTTTTCTGGTACCTCTGGTACTTCTGGTACTTCTGGTACACTGGTTTTCTGGTACTTTGTGAAACTACGGTTTCACTTTCTAGGAGATCTATCCACTGAAAAATTGTGTTGAGAGTGCCAAAGTAATCCTTGGGGGAGGGCACACATTTCTAGATGGTTTTAGGGATGAAAAGCTTCACCATCAAAAAGCCCTAATTTGCATGTACGACAATAGTGACATTTTTCACTCTTGTGAAAGATGCTTCCTTCAGCTTGGCTCTGATACCATGTTAATGTTTAAGCCATTATTATAGTTCTTTGCATTTTAATAGATAACAATAGCATAACACAAGATCACTGAGAAATACACAATCACAAGAGACACAACATTTATCCTAGGAAACCCTCTANTGTGCCACTCTCTCTCTCTCTTCTCCAACTGCAATTTCGAAACTTGTCTCTCAATGAGCAAGTGAGGTGTGTGTCTAAGTGAGGCGCTAGCCTCCTTATTTATACAAATCTGGCACGTGTGAAGTGTCTCTTCACTAGTAGGGCCGACTTCTCAAACTGGGTGGTTATAACCACCTTTATTATATTCTAGGGCCTCCTAAATATATTATGGGGCCGACTTCTTCTTTTGCCTATTACAATTACATTATGACCAATCCGCAAAAGGGGATTTGGTCCTTTTACAGTAGCTAACATGATCAATCCACAATGAGGATTGATCCAATGAGTAATATATCAAATAATAATAAGAATACACTTTGCAGTTACATTATTTCAACAAATGTAGTATGTGTCTTGTTTTAGCAGATTACATTGATTGATGAACTTGGTAAAATTATTGTCCTCGAATAATTTTAAATCAATGAATATATACTTTGCGAAGTGCAATTGTGCTATCATATCAACAAGAGGCCCTTAAAATTCAAATTGGTCGTTGTTTTGGCATTTTTTCTTAATCGATGAACTCAGTAAAATTAATGTCCTGGAATAATTTGAAATGAACGAATATATACTGTGTGGAGTGAAATTGTGCTATCATATGAACAAGAGGCCCTTAAAATTCAAATTGGTCCTTGTCAAGCTTGCGATGATAGAATTTAAAAAAAAAACTTTCTTTTCTTTCCTTCATTTTTTTAAAAATAAGTGATTTAACATTCTTTAATAATTTAATGTAATTCAATTGTACAATATCAATATTTAATATTAATAATTTAGCATTTGAAAATAATGTTTTTAGATAAAGTTAGATAGGATGACCATTCGTAAACAATTGCAATCTTGAATCCGCTAGTCATGGGGTCCTGTCGATTTGTATGTCCCAGAACTCCGATTGTTGTTTGGAGGACATGGGACAATAGAAGTGCAATGTTGAGCCAACTAGACCGTGAGTCCGCCTATCAATTTTATATCACGGAAGTCTGGATGCTATTTCTAGGACACAGAACAATAGAGGCTCAATTTTGAGCCCGCCAGGCTGAGAACCCGTGATCCAAAAAGTGCCTAAGTATAGAATGAGGGATCCGCATATGCTGTATAAAATCGCATGTCCATAATTTATAAAAGTACATGTTTACTATGTATTTCTCGTTTGTCGGAAAAAATTTATATCACTCACCTGACCAAATTGTACAAACTTTCTTGTCTAATTAAATTCTGCAATGTCAATATTTAATATTAATAATTTAGAATTGAAAATAATGTTTTTAGATATGTTAGATAGTTGATAGGGATTACCATCCGTAAATAATGGCAAACTTGAACCCGCCAGTCCTCGATTCCATCTGTCAATTTGTATATCGAGGAAATCCGAGGGTTATTTGGAGGACACAAAACAATGGAAGTGCAATGTTGAGCCAACCAGCACGCAGGTCTGCTCGTCAATTTGTATATTGCGAAATTGTGGGTGCTTTTTGTAGAGCGTGGAAGAATAGAGGCCCAATTTTCAGCCCACTAGCCCGAGCCCCATGGGATAAAAAGTGGATAAGTATGGAATGGCGGATCTGTACATGCACTATACAAATTTCATGTCCATA
Organism: Picea mariana; assembly: GCA_032191745.1. NCBI lineage: Eukaryota > Viridiplantae > Streptophyta > Pinopsida > Pinales > Pinaceae > Picea > Picea mariana. Next base: position 9,988 of record JASDQU010317466.1, on the reverse strand, counting down.
GTTTATAAGAGTACATACTTAGTATGTATTACTCGTTTTTTCAAAAAAATTCTATATGCGGAAGTTGGCGGATTCACGACTTCAGATTTCACTTACTTTTATATCACTAGCCTAACCGACCGCTTGTCCATTTGATATTGTAATAAATGAATATAAACTGGGCCAATTCCAATTGTGCTATGACATGAACACGAGGACCCTAAAATTCAAATAGTTGGCAAGTATGCTTGTGAATTTGTATATCGCGGAAATGTGGATTCTATTTGTAGGGAACGGAACAACAGAGGCCCAATTTTGAACTTGTCAACTTGAGAATCCACCATCCAAATAGTGGCTAAGTATGAAATTAGGGATCTGTACATGCTCTATAAAATCTCATGTCCATATTTTTTAGAAGTACATCTTTACTATGTATTACTTGTTTCCTCTTAATGTTGTTTAGAAGACATGGAACAATAGAACTGCAATGTTGAAGGACCCAATCCACAGCTTCGGCTATCAATTTGTTTATCATGGGACTCTGGGTGTTATTTGTAGGATACGGAGCAATATAGCCCCATCTTTGAGCCCGCCAGACCGAGAACCCGCAATCAAAAAAGTGGCCAAGTATGAAATGCGGGATCCGTACAAGCTCTATAAAAACCTCATGTCCATACCTTGTAAGAGTTCATACTTAGTATGTATTACTCATTTTTCGGAAAAATTCTACCTACGAAAGTTGGCGGATTCATGACTTAAGGTTTCAATTAAGTTTAGATGACCAGCCCAACTGACCGCTTCTCCATTTGATATTGTAAGAAACGAATATAAACTAGCCTAAGTCCAATTGTGATATTACAGTAACACGAGGCCCTTAAAATTGAAATAGTCCACAAATATGGTTGTCAATTTGTATATCGCAGAACTCTGGGTTCTATTTGTAGGGAACAGAACAACAAAGGCCCAATTTTGATCCCGCCAACCCGAGAACCCACGATCCAAAAAGTGACCAAGTATGGAATGATGGCTACGTACATGCTCTATAAAATCTCATGCCCATACTTTATAAAAGTACATACTTGGTATGTATAACTCGTTTCTTGCGAAATTTTGTAGGTGCGGAACTTAACGGATACACGTGTTCAGATTTCCACCCATTTTTATATTAGCATCCCAACCAACCTCTTTCCTGTTTCATATTATACAAAATTTTTGGAACGCAAGTTTCCGAATGGGCGGGTTTTTCTTTGAAATAAGATATTTCACATCCTTTTATAATTTTATGTAATTAAATTGTACAATATCAATATTTAATATTAATACTTTAGTTTTGAAAATAATGTTTTTTGGTAGTGTTACATAGTTCATAGGGATCATCATTCGTAAAAAATCGCAAGGTTGGGCCCGACAGCCCTGGAGTCCATCTATGAATTTGTATATGGTGGAAGTCCGAGTGTTGTTTGAACGACACGGAACAATAGAAATGAAATGTTGAGCAAGCCAGCCCGCAAGTCCGCCTGTCAATTTGTATATTGCGAAACTCTTGGGTGCTATTTGTAGCTAACGAAACAATAGAGGCCCAGTTTTGAGCTCGCCAGCCCGAGTACCCGCGATCGAAAGATTGTATTAAGTGTGGAATGCGAGAACAATACATGCTCTATAAAATCTCATATCCGTTCTTTCTAAAAATAGATTTTATGTATTGCTCCTTTTTTTCAGAAAATTTCTTGGTAAGGAAGTTGGCGGATTCATGTATTCATATTTCACTTACTTTTATATCACCAACCCAACCGACTGACTGCTTCCTTGTTTCATATTGTACAAACCTCCTTGTCTAATTATATTGTACAATATCAATATTAAATATTAATAATTTAGTATTCAAAAGAATGTCTTTAGATAAGGTCCAATAGTTAATAGGGAATCAGGATTAGCATCCATAGACAATCGCATGCTTGAGGCCACCAGCCCTGGAGTCCGTCTGTCAATTTGTATATCATGAAACTTCGAGTATTGTTTGTATGAAACGAAACAAAAGGAGTGCAATTTAGAGTGACCCACCCCGCAGGTCCGCTAGCCAATTTGTATATCGCAGAATTCTGAATGTTATTTGTAGGCCACGAAACAATGGATGCCCAATTTAGAGCCCACCAGTTCGAGAACCCGCGATCCAAAAAGTGGCTAAGTATGGAATGTGAAATCCGTATATGCTCTATAACATCTCATGTTCATACTTTATAGTACATATTTAGTGTGTATTACTCGTTTTTCCGAAAATTTCTAGTTTATCTTTTCTCTCTTCTTTTCTTTTTTGAAACACAGGTTCCTGCATAGGTGGGTTTAACATTACGTTTCCATTGTTCTGCCCCCTGCAACTAGCATCCGGACTTCCACGATTTACAAATTTGAAAACAAACCCTCCTTCATCTAGTATGCTTTCACTTTCTATTTACTTGGTCCTTTTTCCAAATGTCTCATACTTTTATATACAGAACCCTAAGTTCAACAATATACAAATTTCCCTATTGTCATTGTGCTTTCGTTGTTCCCCTATGCACAAACAACAGCCAAAATTTCACGACATACAAATTGATGGCCAATATCTGTCACTGAGATGCAATATGACCATCGACCCTTCACGTCTCATGGGTATATCTTCTGCCCTTCTTCTTTTGTAACTCACCTGACCGCTTTCTATACTTAGGTATTTCTTGGAATCAGTTTCGCAGGTTGGTCGGTGCCTTGTCGCATTTCGCCATCACCGTTGCCTTCGTACTTGTTTTTAGATATGCAATAATTAAGCTTTAATGCTAGTAGTTCAGCTTGTAGGAACCGTTAAGATTGTCATTAATGTCCGGAAGTCCAGAGAAGATTTGTCATTACTATGAATTAAACTAATATTTGTGCACAAGTATGTTATCCTTTCCAAGTATTCATTTCAAACACGATGCAATCTGTTTTTTGTGCGTCGGTGGCTTGGCGCTTTTAACAAATTTATGATTCTTAATCTCTCTTCGTCGTCACCACCACCTTCACACTTTTTTCTAATTATGCAATTAGTGAGTTGTGATGGTGACAACTCATTCCGCATGAACCCTGGAGATTGTCATTGATCAACAAAAGGATCGAAGAGATATTCCATTGATACGCATTAAACCATAATTTGCAAAGGGTTATATTATCCCTCCCCGATTTTCATTTCAAACACTGTCTCGAGCAAACAGAAATTCTTGTTAAGTTGTGGCGGCAGTTCTGTCCATATACAGTTAACACATTGGGGCATAATGGCTAGAGGTTCCACTATTCCAGAGCATATTCTTAGTACTCATCTTCCTCGACCCAAGAGAAAAAAAGGAGATGGTCCCTTGGTACACCGAGAGATATATTTCAAGCCAAAGAATCCCAAGGCAACCTTGCCTGCTCAGAGAACCTGCCTAGTTGCATTCATGGCTGGTGCAGAGGTTGATGTCATGAATTTCGAGCCGAAATAAGATGATTTGATAGGTGATGATACGACAATGGATGATGGAAATGCAAACACTCTTCCCACTCCTACGCCCAAATTGAAATCAACCATAATGAACGAAGCTTCCCATCTCGGTGATGGCAGTCTTGAAAACACCAAAAGGAGTTTCAGAAAAGAAACCAATTGTAAACACAATAGTCACTTTGCAGCGCGAAAATAGGAATTCCAAAGTTCCAAATTAGTCTATTATGGGGGAGAAGAGTTTCATTGTAAAGTAATGATCTTTTGATGCTCCTAGAGATATATTTCAAGCCAAAAAATTATTCACTTGCGGGACTAGTGTCATGTTATCTTGATATACACTTAACATATTTGGGAATCAGGTTCAAAAATCTCACTGTTGCAAGGCATTTTTCTACTTGTCATCTCCTTCCACCCAGAATGGACTAATTTGGGCCTCTGAAATTGCATGTGCAACCTGTGCTCCTAAATTTTTTTCAACTATGCAGAGGTGGTTTCAGCTAAGGGCTATTCCATTTTCCCTGTAATGTTTTGCATCTTCTTCCTCGCGGGAATCTTATGAAAACTATCAATTTCAACACAAGATGATTTATCAAGGAGAAAAATGCAAGGATCTTGCATACTACGGATCCCATGCCTGTGTTTGTCACAAATACGTTCAATGTTTTGGCTCGAAGAACTGGGTCCAATTTCTAAGGATAGATGTACAATACTTGGTGTTTTTATTATTTTCTTAAATGGATTTTCTATTAAAAAATAATTTCCTTGGACTCTTCGTTACTGCTTATTTTCTGGATTTAACGCCTGTTCTCATTAGCATGGTTCAGTGCTCTCATAATTCTTGTATGTTGTGTTTTCTTAGGTTATTTTTTCTAAGATGGAACATCTAACAATTATATGACAATGTACTATGTCAATCCACCAACCTTTTATGCAAACAAAAAATGGATTACACAGTTTCAAACCAACATTCAATTCTATTCGTAATGAAGATAGAACATAGCAATACCAATGTACAATCTTGCAGCAAAATCATTATTCTTGTTTCTAGACATGCAATTATCAAGTTTTAATGCTAACAACCCATAATGAAAGAAGTTTAATACTTGAGTTAATATGTTGCAGTCATGGAAGAATGTATCAAGAACGTAGTTACACCCACACATTCCAATAAAATCTAATATTCAACAAAGCATTTGCTAGCAATTAGTAGAAAATGAAGTTTAGTAGTTAAGTTAATATGTTACAGTCATGGAAGAATGTATCAAGAACATACTTACACGCACGGGTTGCAATAAAATCTAATATTCAACAATGCATTTGTTGACAATTAGTAGAAAATGATGGTTTTGCAACAATGGGGCTTCTTTGAAACCAATTCGCGCTTACAAAAACTGCCTTCCGCCTTTCTGTTTTCCCACTCTTTTATTCCCTGTAGTTTCTCTTCCTGGTTACTTAATCGTTTTTTTTTTCCGAAAATGCCTTGTCGCACGGCTTGATGAATTCACGCATTTCCAATGAGCGCTGCATCTTTCTTTAAATTGACCCTCTATTGTTCTATGTCCTATAACTAGCACCCAGAGTTCTGCGATATACAAATTGACAGGCAGACTTGTGTGCTGACTGGGTCAACATTTCACTTCTAATTTTCTGTGACCTCCAAACAACATTCGGAGCTCCGCGATATACAAATTGACAGACGGGCTCCAGGGCTGGCGGGCTCAAGATTTCCTTTATTTACGGATGGCAAAGTGCTCAAACGAGCCATACTACATTTTCCCCACAGAAGCGATATTAAAGGGAAAAACATTTCCTCTATAGTTATGTGTCGTTCAAACAACACCCATAGTTCCGCACTATACAAATTGACAACCAAACTTGTGGGTTGGTTGGCTAATAAAATGCCTTGCAGTTCTGCGATCGTGAATTCTCGGTAGGCGAGCTCTAGATTGGACTTCTATTGTTCCATGGCCTGTGAACAGTACCATCACTTTCGTGATATACAAATTTGCAACCAAACTCAGATCATACCCTCTTTTGTATTACGGTCCACCTATCGTGCCCTCTTCCGTGGTATACATTTTGCACTGAAACCTTTCGAGAAATACAATTTAACCATCGAGTCCTCACATCTTTTGTGGAACTATTGTCACCCCATTTTGAAGCCCATCTGTCTGCTTTCCATACTTCACCATTTCTTCGAATTTCTTTGGCAGATCATCGGTTTGGCGGGTTGAAGAAATATTCAATTCCTAGTCATTGTTTCCTGTGCCCGTGACCCTTTGCGATTAACAATTGCCAATTGTATATAAGATCTTATTTCTAGGCATGCAATTAGCAATTTCCCTATTCCATACTTAACCACTTTGCCAGAATTCCGCAAATATACAAACCGGCCACTGAACTGCCCCATCATCATCTCTTTCGTTTTACACATTTTGCACTCAAAAATTCTGACTTTGCCAGAATTCCACAAATATACAAACCGGTCGCTGAACTGCCCCATCATCATCTCTTCTGTTTTACACATTTTTCACTCAAAAATTTTGATACATAGAATTTGACCGTGCAACACTTGCCTATCCTAAGTATCCCCGTAACCCTTTTTTGAATATTGTCCGACCACTTTTCAGAGCTTGCCATTCTTTCCTTGCTGTCCGCCATCTCTGTCACCTTCACACTTGTCTATATATATATATATATATATATATATATATATATATATTGTTTCTAAATATGGAATTACTAGCATTTAATTCTAACATGCCATCATGCAAGAACCATATAGATTGTCATTGATGGGCAAAAGGCTTGAGGAGATCTCCTATTGATGCGCATTAAACCAAGATATGCAGGTGGGTTATATTATCCCTTCCGAGCGTTGATTTAAAAATCATGAAATGTCGTTCGCACATTGTGGCCTTTGCATGTTCACGAAACATCCAATTTTTAATTGCTCTTCGTCGTACCCCCCCACCTTCGCATTTTTAAATATGAAATAAATAAGCTTTACTGCTAACAGTTCATCATTAATCAACGAAATCCTCGAGGAGATTTCCCATTCATAAGCATTTAACCAAGATTTAGTGGAGAGTTACATTATCGGCTCTAATTGTTCATTTAAACCATCATCTGGGGAAAACCAATGTTCTCATAAACCTATGGCATCAACTCGACAGTAGTCCTGTGGAGATACAGTGAACATTCTCGAACGCGAGGACCAGAACTTCCAGTGGTCCAGGGCATATTCTTATTACTCAACCTCTGCCGCAAATAACCAAGTAATTTGGACCTCCGGGATTGCTTATGCAGGCTATGTCCCTGAGGTTTTTTACTATAAGGACCTAGTCTCTTGGTGCGCCGATAAATTTATTTCAGAAAAAAGAATTATTCCACTGCAGGACCGCTCTTCTGTTTCGTTTTCACCTCAGGTCTTCCGACAGATGCTAAGATTGTTGGATCCAACATTGACGTTCAGAGGATAATATTGCAAACAGTTCCTAGCAAAGCATATTAACAGGTTGGACCTCTTGCCCCATTTTTTGGTAAACTTGCTTCTAGTTCTTGAAGATATTACAAGCTTCTAGGTTAGTTCATTTATAAATCCATTTCACAAAATTGCCTAGTTGTTTACAAGAATAATGGGACAGGAGTCCACAACAACTGTTTCTCAGATGGCCCTTTATATTTTGTATTTCACAGTCAACGAACAAACCATTTTTTACTGGGGAAGATTAATTTCCCATGAAGTCTGTTCCCAATTGTCAATCTTCGAAAGGGAAAATAAATTTTACATGTCGTCCTATTAGTTTTTGCAATAGCGCATTCCTGTCAGTTTCCACAACTGTCTCTGTCCAAGACTGTCAACTGTGAATTTCACCCAGTAATGTTCTGGTACTAGGCCTTGTGGAAGCACAAGGCTTCTCATTGTTTTTATGATGTTTTTAATGGCTTTGTGTCTGTTTTCAAAGTTTTATTCTTAGGAGAAGATGTTCCCTGCATATCTGAACAGGCAACCAATTTTTTGGACAAGAAGGGGACACTCGAACATTTGGATAATTACACAGTCATAAGAATTTTTGGCTCCACAGAACAACCTTTTTTCCTTCCATATCACATTACAGACATAATGTTTGTTGCAAAAGTAGCACGACAATACAGCTACTGGTTCCATATGTTGCAAACGAAGAAAAGAAAAACAATTCATTCCTCTGCCTTGGAAAGTAGGGAGTTTGTGTTGAAAAACGTCAACAAAATTGACGAATTTGCAACACATTCTAGCATCTCCAACCTAAGATATGCTGAAATCATAAGAGGGTTTGACCCCTATAATATTTCTCGACAACATTTACAAACACTTGGCCTCGAAAATTTTTTTTTAAATAAACACCTGCCCAAAAACAAAGACAGTGGTGACAACGGTCCTGCCTCTGATGTCAACAATGTAGACACAGTGCAAAGCTGCACTAAATTGTACACGCAACAGGGGAAAGGCCCTGGTGACAATAGTGCTCAATCGACAAATAACACTCCAAAAAGTACAACATCCCAGAGCATCGCTCTAATGGTCCACCACAACAACAAAGAAACTTAGAGTTCTTCAAATGGAGGAGGAGATAATGACCCTCCTCACTCTAAAATTGATAGTTCTCACAAGCTTCTAGTAGAGAAGAAGAGAAAAAAAAATGTGGGGCAGGCAAAAGAGCCGAAAATTCAGAGTGAGAACATGGAACTTGACACTGATTTGGATAGCTTGATCGACTTCCTTGATCAGCCCAAAGACGCCATCCACCATAGCCGTCCAATGGACATATCCGTTACCGAAAATTTTGTCGAAGATGAATCCTTCGTGTTCTAGAGTGTTGTTTTGATAGCCAGTCCAAAAAATTGATAATTGAGAAAAAAGATGTTAAAAATAAGAAAGACAATTTTCGTTTAGATGTTGACCTTGCCAACATGCGGTCGTCCCAAATCTGTCAACTTCACACTACGAGTGAACAAGCACTTCATGATTCCATTGGAGGCATTGAGACCAAGAATGCCAAACTGAAGGATCGGGTCATTCCTATGCCATTTCTTGTCGATCCTTTGGAAATATCCATGCCTGCCACCCATGGAGCCAATGTAAAAGTATCCTCCACCCTACTCGCATCCTGTAAAGGATATGTGGAGAATAATATCAAAAAAAGAATGGAATTGGTTACCGAGGTGTGGAAAAGATCACAAACCATCACTTCCCTTGGAACCAGGGCACATAGTTTGCTCGAACATTTGTAGGCCGAGTTAAAAGATGAAGAAAATTTCTTTTTAAAAATGGTCATTCCTTATGGCACCATTGTCGACAATATGACAGAAACAAAAACAAGAGAACAAGTTCTTCCATCCAAAAACCAGATCGGTCAATTGAATGCATGTTGAAAAGAAAAAGTAAAGAGCCTGCATCTCATTGTTCAGTCATGTGAACAAGCCATATCGAAGAAAGATAAATTATTCACAAGGCTGTCAAATATAGACTTAGCTGGGAAAACCAACGACTTCCAAGACCCTGTATTAATCGCAAACTCCTTGCTCTTAACCAGGCAAGAGTTTGATAAACATGTTGCTATGTTTAAGGCCTTGTCTCTGGAAAAGTTTTACAACATCCTTCAATTTGATCAAGCTCACGTCCACGATTGGCTAGTCAAATATTCAGTACATAATGAGGAAATTCATCAGGCTCTCTGTAATCTTTCTATCGACTTCCAGTAATTAGAAAACGATCTTTTCAACATAAAAATCCGAAATGAGATCAACATCGCCCCAGTGAGAAGCTAAATTGAAGAATGGCATGAAATGCAATTGAATCAGGTCGTCGACGAAAGGTGACAGGCAGTTTCCAGGATTCCAACAGTCGTCGACGACATCATTGAAACCACATTCGTCGACAACATCAATGAAATGACAGCCGCAAGAAAATATCCAAAGGGCTCATATGTACCCTCATTGTAAGTCTATTGATCGCATCCTGCTTTGTTTATCAACCCAATTATTCCACTTTCTTAAATACAAATGTGTAGGCAAACACTTATAACTTTCCATTTATTTATTTTGTAGGTATTGCACTCTATCTTCTTTCTACAATCCTATTTCTTGTACATATTTCTCTAATGGTCCACGGGAGCCCCAATCCTAGTCTACATGACAAACGCATTGAAATTCTGATTTATATGTAACATACTTTAATTTTTTTGTATATTTCAAAATTTACAGTAGTATGTAACAAACTTTTATTTTTTGACATATTTCAAATAAAAATGTTTTCTTATCTCCTTTTAAATTTATGTTTTCGTACATTCTTATCTTTCAATAGTCTGTATGACAAATGCATTTAATTTTTTATATGTAACCGACTTTTAATTTTTTATATATTTCAAAATAAATGGTGCTCTACATTGCAAGCATCATTTACTTATACCCCTTGTTCACAAATGCATTTAAATTTTTATATTTCTTATCTCCTTCTAATTTTATGTCTTCATATAT
>JASDQU010317462.1:0-13165 GCA_032191745.1 Picea mariana | reverse complement strand
ATACCCTTGACAGGTTTCAGGCTTGATACCCTGCTCATTGTGGTCTACCCGACTTTCGACTGTACCCGCCTGGTGATTGTTCACGCGTTGGCAACCTAGTTGCCTATCTTTTTAGAGACATACACAGGTGACTGCAGGGGTATATCGTGGTACCTAGGACAGACATCAGGCCACGTTTTGCAGAGTATACATGGAGGGTGCTTCCGTGTTTGAGTTGCACTTGCACTGGTAAGTTTCTCTAGTGTTGGTTGTTGTAACTGTTCTTCCAACTAGTTTAGTGTTTGCTTGTTTTTATCTTGGAGGGACCTTTTTAGGGTGTGTTGTTTTTTGAACGAATAGAAGGCCCTAGTGTGTCTTTGATGTTCTCACACAATGGAGGATCATGAGCTCCGTCAGTCACAAAGGCTTCTGGGCCTATCACCGGTTACACTGGAGCCACCTTCGCCACCACTAAGGTGAAAGCTATACCAACAAGGGTCTTTTGAAGCGACTGGGTCACAAGAAATCGTACCCAACCAACATCCGGAGGAAACGACCGTTTTAGAATTTGGAGTGAAAGCTCTTGGTCCATCCAAAAATCCAACCACTGATATGTGGGCACCCATCATTGTATCGATTCACCCTTACGAGTCCCAGACAGTGTCACACACAACAATGGAAACAAATACTGTCACTTCTTCTGGGAATTCTTCAATTCCCACTACGGTTGTCACCATAGGGGGTTTTTCACCTCCTAACCCACCATCACCAGTCTAAGCCTCCATGGTCTTGACCACCTCTACCTTGAACAGTGGTCCAATCCCGTCTATGGCGGCGGCCATGACCCCTTTCACACCAAGTGCAACAGGCCCTCCGTTCTCATACAGGATGCCTAGCTCAGGTACAAGTCCTGTACTTTCCTACTCTAGTTCACAGACTTTAGGTATGGGGCTAGGGATCTCTAATGATGCTCTATAAGGACAAATGGGGGGAACTTTAGCTCATTTTAATGATTTTCCTTACGGGGGAGGTCATATACCTCCTTCATCCCCTTCGCTCGGTGGCACCCACTAGCCATCCTTCGGGCCACCCTCACACCATAGTTTATTTGGAGCAGGGAGTCAAGGACCACCCACTCATAATATGCCGGTAGGTTTGACACCGTTTTATTTGTTCGATGAATTTGGTAACAACAATTTCTCATTAGTTGCTTTCCCGACAGGGGGCAACCCCGGTTATGGACAGCCTATTCCTATGCAGGGTACTATTCCTGCACAGGGGGAAAACCTAGGAACTTCTTCTGCATCAGGGCCTTGGAATTCTTGGCAGGGATCAGTTCCCTCATCAGGAATGCCGATCTGGGGAAATTCTTTTCACAACCAATGGAACCTTGGACAAGGTACTATGCGTATCCCCATGGGATTGACATGGGGCAACCCTTCCCAAAGTCGTCCGAATGTAATGCATGCTTAACCATCTACGTCCTATTTTGGGAATCGACCGATGATGTCTCCTCACACGTAGAATCCATACACTGGTCATGGCTATGGTTTTTACCAGAACCCAGGACAATAGCCGAACTTTTCCTGGAAACCTGGTGCCAGTCAAACTCCAGGTCCCTTTTTCCGTGGTTATCACCAACAACCCAAACTACCTTTCCTGGCAACTTTGCATTTTTTAGACTTGACAAGGTTGTTGAATGACCCTATCTGTCACGATCCGTGTTGGCCCCCTATGTTGGCGAAGTTGCCTTCGGACATACCAAAGTTCAAGGCCAAGCCTAATGAAGATCCAGGAGATCATGTGACCACCTTCCATCCTTGGTGCTCATCTAACTCATTGAAATATGACTCTGTATAGTTGCGATTGTTTCAACATACTCTCATTGGGAGTGCCACGAAATGGTACATTGAGCTCAACCGCTCAAGATACTCTTCCTTCGGTGAATTGGCAATGGCTTTCCTAAACCATTTCCAATTACTTGTGAGATACGACACTGGCATAGAATTGCTGGCCAATTTCGCACAGACAAAAGTAGACCATATCTCTGATCACATCTGAGAATGGATATGCCGTAAGAGTTTAATTAAGGTGCTAGTCCCATGAGCATTCCTGCTTGAGTGGTTCCTTAAATCTTTGGTCCCACAGTTATCTAAAGACATCGCGATGTCGGGAGTGTTTTCCGAAGAAGACGCCATCATGAGAGCTCGACATCTTAAGCTAATCTATTCTCAGTCTGGTTTATTATACGAGATCTTTCCAGGTGCGCACGCTCAATACTTGATAAAACCAGACAGAGAGCTGGACCACATGCCGATGGTATTGTTGGTTCAGCACAAACAAAGCCCACTGAGCAACTGACGAAGCAATTGCATCAATTGTCTATACAACACATAGGGGCCAACCAAACTACTGTTTTGGCTGCTCCCCCTACCCAAACGTCGGATGTACACATAGTGCAATCGACAAATCCAAAGACCACCCAACAACCTGAAGGAAAGAAAAAACAACGTAAGAAGGGTAAGGGGGATAAGAAACCCACTAATAATGCTAGCGGGGGAAACACTGAGAAATGAAAGGTGAGGTATCTATGCAACCTATGCTCGGAAGACCACCTGACCCACCAATGTCCTTGGCTTGAAGAGGCCCAAAAGTTTGTGACACAACAACAACCTTCCATGTTAACCAATCCATTTCAACATGGGCAAAACCTAACCCAAGCCTCTACAAGCGTGGAAGGGGGTAATCAAGGACCCTCTTCATCTTCGAACAATCTCACATCCGCGAATGTGTATATGATGAAGGGTGATGATTTTATATCGACTAGAGAGCATGACTACAGTAAACCAAACACTTTTGAGAAGGGAAAAGAAGCCGAACTCCCATCTCTTCCTCTCCAGATCGAGAAGACTTTGGGTGAAATAATGACACACATCCCAAAAGGTGCGTTCAAGAAATCTTCTCACAACCCAAATGCAAGGGTCGCCCAGAACTATTCTGTGGTGGAGGATTTGTCTCAAACCCCTTGTGCGATGTCCTCTTTGGAGGTCCTCCAAAGCTACCCTTCCCAGAGGAAAGATTTGTTAGCTGCTTTAGGATCTACCGAGACTTGTAATCCGAGTACAATCATGTTGGATATAACCAACTTAAAACCTCATCTGCCTTACCACGTAGCATTTCAGATAGTAGTGGCTCACCCCATGAAAAATTTTACTTGGAACATTTTCTGTACGGTGGTTGATGAGGGTGCCTTGACATGCGTTATGTCGTTGGCATGTTTGAAGGCCATTGGCCAGCCCGTTTTGTCTCTGTCACCTACTCTTCTCACTGCTTTCGATGGTTGTTCATTCCAACCGCATGGTATCATTCCCTCTTTCCCCGTGCAGTTAGGAGGGAATACCGTGTGCGTCGAGGTAGAAGTAGTCGATGCATCCCTCGACTACAATATTTTGTTAGGAAGGAGTTGGACTTACGCCATGCAAGAAATGGTTTCTACAGTTTTTCGGCTCTTGTTGTTTCCACATGAGGACCGGATTGTGACCATTGATCAATTGTCTTTCTCTAGACCTGACCCTTCATTGGGGGTATCCACGATCTCGATGATTGATAATCCCCAACCAGGCATAGTCAATGTAGGGGTTGGTTTGTGCCCATCTTTGATGGGTACCTTCGATTACCCGCTCCCTCAAGGCGATGTCAAGTTCATATCCGACCACCATAAGGTTGAGATTTTCCAAGTTTCGTCGTTTCGTAGGACTTACTTCAACGATCCGTGGATACGTCCTTCCCCATCGTCAAGGATGGAAGGGATAGGTCACCCTGGCATGTCCATGTCCTTGTCCGTAGTTGAAGTAGCGTACTCTTTAGTCCAAAAAGCTTCGACTGACACAGATCCAACTCTTTCACAAGAGTTAGATTCGATTATAGAGCCGATTTGGGCTCAAGGCTCTCTCGCTGACACTGATTCGTTAGACTTAGTGTTACCGTCCGACGAAGCAATAATTGAAGCAATGACTAGTCTGAACGAACCCTAGGACGATCTCCATCACAGATCATATTTCGTCCCAGAGTTATGCAAAATTGAAGCCGAAGATTTCACCTTGACTATTACTGGAGAATTCACCTATCATCAAAACAATTGGAATACACTCCGAGACTAGAACCTATCATCAAAACAACAATGAAGAAGGTTTTTATTCAACCTTCGACCTTTGGAGATATAGAGGTAAGTACAGGGACCAAGGCGACACTCCCACATTGGGGAGAGCTCTTTAAAAAGATCAGTCAGGAAGAATACCCGAAATATATCCTACATAGTGACCCAGATGTGAGAGCGCTCGACGACGAGGTGTTTCTGAATATCTGACAGTTGTACCTACATATGGTGGAAAGAAAACCCCCTGTTTTTCCCTGTATTGAAGTTTTGAAGTGTCTCATCGACCACACAGACACACATAAATGATTAATCAATGATGACAATGGTGGGTGTGTCGGGGTGTTCTTTCCAGTCGTGGTCCATAAATACTACAAACTCTAAGACCCCAAGGAGCGACTGAATACAAATTTTGTCATTAAGTTCTATGATCTCCATGACACCAGTCGGGTGATGGCCTCATGGTGGAGGGAAGACAATAAATACACCAATCAGAGCATTGGATGGTACCATATGACCAACTTAAGGGAGCCATACATCTACTTGATGGCTCTCATCTGCAGATTATATGGAGAGAAGGACTACTCCAGGTTTTCAGAGGCATGGATTCCCTTAGCTTACACAGTGGCGATCTCTGGGAGTGGTTTCAACTAGGGAGCAATCATTTCTAAACAATTGAGCATATTTATCCAATAGGGTCAGACGCCAAAGGAAGGAGAGACACCGACCTTCTACATGGCTTCATATCTTCTCGATGTCATGTGCGCATGAAACATCTTCATCGACATGAATATGAGATGACATGTTGCAGAGCTCCCGGTCCATGTTTATTTCAACATCCTATGGGAGAATAGGTACACGAAGTCTTACTCCCTCATCTGTGATGAATTCATTGCACAAATTTATTTCATTGTTTTTAAGAAATAATTCTCGAGAATATCGATTGCGACCAAAAAGATGATATCAAAGGTAGGCCACTGGTACTTGGACGAGGGTGACACCTACATCAGGGTGTTCGAGGCCACCAGAGCACCACATCTCCTACCAGCACATGTCCGTGACAGACTTGTAGTGGGAGAGATATGCTACCAGACCATCCTGCAAGGCTACAACGCCACCTGGTCAAGGACAAGAAGAGGAAGTTCATACCTTATGGTTTCCATGTAGGTTTCTACTTGGTGAAGGACACCGCTCAAGCCAAATAAGAAGGGCTGAGCCAAATTGAGTTCAAATTCCAGATAGGTCGATTCCACAAGAATGATCCAAAGGGTCTAGTCTTGAAACATGCTTCGCAAGTGTCATCCTGTTGGCCATACACCCATGACAAATTTGAAGATGAAGTCTTCACAGAAAATGCCCAAGACTAGGATGAGGTGGTGGTAAGGATGGTCGACCCAAAAATGAACAAGTTTAGGGCCATGAGACTGGATGAATAGGTGACGACCATAGAGAAATCGACTCAAGAGGCCCTGAGAGCAAGGGAAGAAATGATAGCGACATAAGCAACAAAGGTTCCCCTGATAGATCCAGTGCAGGATAGAGGCTTCCCTATGACACATGATGCATAGGAAAGGGGATTGCTCATGATAGAACATGTGCAACGAGTAATTTATCAGATCCAAGATGACCCAGACCTCATAGGAATGACATGGTCCCCTTCCAACAACCCAAATGAAATCCAGGTAGGTCCAAGTAGCCCTGAGCTAATAGAAATTGATGGAATCACCGGGTTAGATAACCCTGAAGTTACAACGCCCCAGGCCGGATCACCCGAGGATGTTTTAGCTCAACTGGATATAGTAGGAACATTAGGGAGAACAAGTATACCAAACCCTCTCCATGAATTGATAAACATATATGATGATGAAGGAAGTTCGAAGGTGTCCTTGGTGAATCCTGTGTCAATCACAGAGGAAAAGGATCCCGAGAAGGAATCTTCCCCATCTCCCGACACTCAAATTTGGGGCCTTCCATAGAATGAGCAAGACATCAAAGGTGTCTTAGACACTGAGCTGCTCCATGCACCGGAGACCCAAGAGGATAGTCCGAAGGACAAGCCAAGGTCGGGCGAACAAAAAGAAGAAACTCCACAACAAGAAATCGACGTCTCAACGACCGATTATCAAGTAAGTACCGAGCCTACCCCCAATGCCTCAATTTCAATCGGTACTCAACTTCCCGATGAGAAACAAACAGAATCCAGAACTTCGAAACACATGGAGGAGGTTCAAGAACCCAACCTTGAACAAATATACACCATCGGGAGCCTGGGAAATATGCTCGGTTGGGGAGATCAACAAATCCCTGAGCCCGTGGATGAAGTTGCTAACATATGTTTTATTTCTTATGACCAGAAAAGGAAAGATATCATGCAGAAAACCATAGGGAAGAGGAGGATCACTCTATGTCACTCCATCCTCATTACCATAGAGGAAAAACTGATCAACATAGAGCATGCCAAGACATCCAAACTTATCGATGCATGGATGGAAATCACATATGCCACCCTGGCCAGAGAGAAAAGGCATGAAGAGGAGATGTCTACTACTCTAAAGGAATTGGAACATTTGTGCCACTTGTTGAAATATTACCGGGACACCACACAGGTCGCTGTATTCCTAAGAAGTGAATTCCAGGAGGCCTACAAAAAATTTACAGATGAAAGGAACCTATTCACTGTGAGGATAGCCAAGCTTCAAGAAGACACCATCATGGCATTGACGATATGCAAGGATATGGAGAGGTGGTATGAGAAAGGACATCAAGCCATGGAAATGATCGATTATATCAGCACGGTGCAACAGGGCCGAGATGTCGAAGAGAAAGACATCCAGGTGCTAAGGGAAAGCGACATCGACCGCATAAGGAAATCGTCCAAATATTGGGTTAAAATGGCTCAGGAACCTCATTGAGAAATATAAGAGAAATGGGCAAAGTGCAAGAAAAGTTGGACCAATATCAACCGGGCAATGAGAGACATCAGCCTCCCCGAATTCGGCACACCTGACAACTTTGTCGATTTTTGTGACATAGTCAAATCACATGCCAAAAAAGACTCATCATGGGCTATGGAAATGAAGAAGGTGGCAGACATGGTGGTAAGACATGTGCGGGAGTTCATGGAGCACCCAATCAAAGCTTGAGCCATGTTGGAGCAGTTAAGTGCCAAAATAGTCAAGTATCAGGCACGTGCAGTAGAGATAAGAGAGATTCTTTCGGCCCCAATGGAACAACATAGATTCCCATATGCTAACACATGCGGGGATCTCTTAGTCAAGTGGTCATAGTACGAGAAGATTCACCCACTCAAGTGAGATCATTGGATGACTCTTTGAAGACTGATAGAGGAAAGCGCCATGTGTCGAGTTTTGTTTTACTTAGCTACAATTTAATAGTTATTTTTAGTTAATAGTATGTTATAAATAGGAGGACCAACCTGTTAGAAAAGGTCGATGGTTGTTACAAAGACCCTCATTTTTGAATTTTGTAAAGAACTATTTCAGAGATGCCTTAATTGAGAAGTCCTATTTAGGACCAGAGACAAGTTTGTGTTTTTCATCAAAAGTGTGTATGATTGGATGTGGAGAAGAATTATTTCTGATTTCATCTCATGAATGGATGTTGTAACGAGTAAGAGATTCTAAATATGTTGATAAGTTATCCGATTCAATGTTTTTCACAATTATTGTCTTTAATGATGAAAATTAAATCATTGTGTTATTAGGTGATTGACGATTAGAGTTAAGATAATTGTTTTTCTTGCCATCGTTTATTGCGTATGTTTTTTTTCTGATAATCACCCCTTAGTCAATAATTGGAACACCAACAGGTTAATGTATTATTACTAGGCTTATGGTAGAGAATTCTTGTCTACATGCTAGAGTGAAAGGGTTTTCCCAAGCTCAACCTTCTACAATAGTTAATATTTTTCCCACTTTGTTACCTAGTTGGTTTATACTAGCTTTTATCTTGTATCGGTCCCACCTTATAAGATAAAATACAAAAAGAGAACGTCCAAACTGAACGAGAAGCCTTCACAAGAAAAACGTAAAGCCCATCGATTAATTGGTGGGATCACAAGATCTGGAGAACCATTCCACCATTAAACGTTACAGAGTCTAATTGGGCCTTAGTGGTGGGTTTGGTTCCTTCTATTGAGTTAAAGGGATTTAGGACCCCTCAACAGATCCTAAGGAGAATAAGAATGGAGTAAAGAGGGATAATTTTCGTACCCCATGGGATGAGGTGGCCTACCACTCTTAAAATAAATTACATGTGAAGGAAGGCTCAATATGATATATTCTTATCATTCCATTTTTCTTCACAAACCGAGGAATATTTTACATTAGAGGCCTAAGGAGAACCTTATCATCCCTTAAATTTTTTAGGATCCTAAGAGAAATGTGCACTAAAGTAAAAAAAAGGAAATAGGGAGGCATTGTCCCACCATACCCTAATCAAACTAATAGTTTGTGATGATTTTGAGAGGTAACCAATCAGAGTGTCTTGGGGATATTTTATTAGCATGAACATAGAAGAGTTTACAACTTCACAGCAAGAAGTGAAGGAGCCCAGCCACGAGAGGGATATTAGGAGAAAGAAGAAGTTTTCTAAAGATGAAACATATAGAAGAAGGAAAGTGCAAAAGAGAGTGCAAGTGGAATATGAGAATAAAGAGATAGTATCAACACTGATAAAAATGGGGACACCTGAAAACGATCCCTTAAAAATTAGAGAAGGGGGTGAATCTATAGGAAGAGGAGGACTAACCTCAATAAGGGCTAGGACTAGGTCCTAAATAGATCCCAATATGAGCACTCCTCTTTATGTTATAGTAGTGGACCTAGAGGAGGATCCTATCCCCACAAAATACCTAGCAAAGTCACAAGATGAAACAATAACATAATTTTCAAAGAGAAATGAATCAACAATGTGAGTTACTCTGAGTGTGCTATTGATTAAGGTTGGTTGTCATTGATGTCAACCCTTGAAGAAAGCCCTGTAGAACAGAGGGTTGGGTAATGAACCCAAGTTTGTTTGATGTAAATATGACTCATTATTGTCTTTTCATGGTTGATAATAAGTAAATATGGATGAAATCCAAAGTGGCCCCCTTATGGTGAAGACCCTCACGAGAAGACGCTTTGTGGAGTGAGAGAACCCATGCTTAATTGTGGAATAATGAGATGAAGGATAATGAATTTGTCAGTGAAACTATCCTATATGCATAGTTCTTTTCATGCCATTTTCATTGGCATGTGGAACGTCACATAACTCCTCACGGTTAGAGAGTTATGTCCATGTGAAGTTGGAGAACCCAGGTTTGGGTAATGGACCCAAGTTTGTTTGATGGATAATGGTATGCATTTTGATATATTTGTAGGTAATACTATTCTATATGGATAGTACATGTCATGCCATTTCTGGTGGTATGTGAAACGTCACATAACTCCTCATGGTTTGAGAGTTATGGCCTTACAAAGTTGGAGGACCCTCATATGTTGGCTTGAAGCCCCAAAAGGTCAAAGTAGTCAAAGTGGTTTAAGATATTTTAGAAGGTAAATAATAAAGTGAAGTGATGAGTGTAATATAATCCAAAGTGAATACAAAATTAAGATTTAAATAATAAATTTAATGGAGAAAATAGAAGTGGGTTAACCCTAAAATAAGGAAAGTGGGCAAAGTGACCTAGAAGATGTTTAGGGCACATGTCGATTACAGGTTGAGGTATAGATTGATGCATGGTTCAGGTTTATTGGTATAGGTTTACAATTATATATCTGACAATGATAGTGTGATAGTGGTTCCATCATTATACTTCTACTTTAGGGAGGTTGGATGGAGCAAGGACAGGTGGTTGTAGCCACCTTCCGGTTGTAGCCTGAGAACATAGGGGGTTGTAGCATCCTTCTGGTTGTAGCCAGAGAATTGGGGAGTTGGAGCTTCCCTCAGGTTGTAGCCTGAAAAAATAGGGGGTTGGAGCCTCCTTCCAGTTGTAGATGGAAAACAAAGGAAGTTGGTGCTTCCAATGAATGTAATTCTTCAAGACATACAAGAAAAAGCATTCCGTGGTTTTCTCCCGCTTCGGGTTTCCACGTAAAACACTGGTGTACTGTGTATGTGTATGATTGTTTATTTTTTCATTGTTCATTATTGGATGATAATTATACATTGATATAACACTTGGATTTTTTTTTTTAAAAGGGATTATAATTGCTCTATTACCGATTCACCCCCCCTCTCAATAATCCAACAATTGGTATCAGAGTAGGTTCCTTCAGAAATCAGTGTAGCCACTGAAAGGTAGATCATGGAGAGAAACAACTTGTATAAAAATGGAATACCACAGTTTGATGGACAAAAGTATGCTTTTTGGAGCATAAGGATGAAGACATATATATAGGCATAGGGATTTCAACTTTGGCAATCAATTTTAGATGGATACACAACACCAACAGTTCCACCAACAAATAACAAAGAAGTGAAACTTGGTGAGAATAATTCCAAAGCCAAAAATGAAGTTTTGAATGGTCTTAGTGATACGGTATTCACCAAAGTTGAACATTGTAAATCCACTAAAGAGATTTGGGACAAGCTTCAAAATATTTATGAAGGAGATACAAAGGTCAAAGAAGCAAAGCTTCAAACTTACAGAGGTCAGTTCGAATAACTAAAAATGAAGGAAGATGAAAATATTGCAGCCTACTTCTTACGAGTCAATGAAACAATGAATGCAATCATAGGATTGGGAGAAGAAATTGAAGAATCTGCAATTGTTCAAAAGGTACTAAGATATCTTCCTATGAGATTCAACCCTAAGATATCATCACTAGAAGAAATATCAGATCTAAACTCAATACGCATGGATGAACTGCATGGAATCTTCACAGAATATGAAATGAGAACTGAACAGGAAAATCTAGATGTTAAAGAATCAACCTTCAAAGCATCCAAAAGATCAAAGCAAAAGAAACAACAACAAGAATAATATAGCAGCAACAATGACGTCTCAGAAGATGATGAAGAAGTGGCCAACTTCGTTAAAAGACTGAACAAGGGAACCAACGGTAGGTATATAGGTAACCTTCCTTTAATTTGTTTTAATTGTGATGGTATTGGTCATTTTGCTAACAAATGTCCTCATAATAAAAAGAGAAATGATGAAAGTTACTCAAAAGGAAAACATACATATAAAGGCAAAAGAACTACAAAGAAAGTTTTCAAGAAAATCTTATGCACCAAAGAAGACAACTCATCATCAGATGAAGATGAAGTCAGTGACAGTGAGACATGAAGAGTTCTATTCATGGTAGTAAAAGAGTTTGACAAAGAAGACTCCTAAGAAGAATATGAAGAAGATGAAGAAGGATATGAAGAAGTCGAAGAAGAAATTGAAGAGGCAGAAGTTGAATATTGAGAAGAATTAATGTGTGCCATAGAAGTTATCAAAAGAGAAAAGAAGAAAAAAAAGAAACTACAAGCAGAACTAGACAAGAAAAAGGACACTCGAGAAATAGAACAAATGATCACAA
Source organism: Picea mariana (assembly GCA_032191745.1). Taxonomy (NCBI): domain Eukaryota; kingdom Viridiplantae; phylum Streptophyta; class Pinopsida; order Pinales; family Pinaceae; genus Picea; species Picea mariana. The sequence continues at coordinate 1,501 of JASDQU010317462.1, read as the reverse complement.
AATTGAAGGTTCAAATAGAAGAAGATAAAATAATTGAAGAAGCACTCAAAAAATAGCTAGAAGAAAAGGACAAGATCATTGGAAACTTGGAAGCAGAGATTTTCACACTAAGAAAATATATTCAAAAGAAAAATATGCATAATAGCTCAAAAGTTCTGGATGACATTATCAACAGTAAAAAATCTCATCTTGACAAGTCTGGACTTGGATACAATTAGACAGAAAAGGGATCAAGCTCCAAAACAATAGAGCAAGAAACAAATCCAAAAAGCTATGCAGAAACAATCAAAGGGGATATGAAGATATGCAAGGAAGATTACAAGGACACTCCTTCACCGAGAAGNAAGGATTCATAAGAGCACCTCCTTTCAAAATATCTTCAACTCCCAGGTATCAAACTATATTTTTTGGTTTATGTTATGCATGTAATAATTTTGGACATAAAGATGTGAATTGCAGAGCTAACAACAGAAAAAATAACAACTTTGAGAGTCATACACAAAGGGGTTATTCAAGAAGACCTAGTGAAACACAAAGAAGAAGTTACAACAGGTTTGAATGTTTGAGCACTGAAGTGGAATGTTACAAATGTAAAAATTTTGGACACGTGGCCAAATATTGCAGAATGACAGTCCCTCCTAAAGAACCTCAACAGAGTAACAACAGTCATAGACAGGAACCTAAGAAAAATACATGGATAAGAAAACAAGATCAGTATAACAATGAAGAATGCACAGTCGCTCTACAAGCTAAGCAGAAGAAACACGGTTTGTATGTTGACAGTGGGTGTTCAAAACACATGACATGTGATAGAGACAAATTTCTTACATTACGAAAGGAAATAAATGGACCAGTCTCCTTCAGAAATGATAATTCAACCAAAATCATTAGAGAAGGCACAGTCCGAATTGGGAACAAGAATGAAAAAGAACAAAATGTTCTACTGGTAGAATATATGAAACATAATCTTCTAAGTGTGAGTCAAATGTGTGACCAAGGTCATAAATTTACTTTCAATTCAAAAAAGTGTGAGATAAGAAGAGAAGGTTCAGGGAAATTGGTCGGTACAACCACAAGAACTTCAAACAACATATATGTGTTAAGTGAACTTGGAAATGAAAAGTGTTGCCTAGGAAAGGAAGATGAAAGTTGGCTACGGCACAGAAGAATGGGTCACATGCATTTTGATAACCTTGTCAAAGTCAACAAAAGAGAAGAAGTCAGAGAAATGACCTAGATCACGAAACCAACCAACACTTTATGCAAGCATTGTCCTTAATTTGTCAACAAGGAAAGCAAACAAAGACCAGGTTCAAATCAAAGAAATATTCAACAAGAAGACCACTGGAAATTGTGCATACTGATCTAGTTGGACCAACTACAAAAAAGGGCTTAAAAGGTGAGAGATACTTTATGTTATTAGTTGATGATTATACAAGAATGACTGCAATTTGTTTTCTCAAGAACAAGTCAGAAGATTTTGAAAACTTCAAGAGCTACA
>JASDQU010317461.1:0-13282 GCA_032191745.1 Picea mariana | reverse complement strand
GTGAAGTTCACCAGGGCCATGTTATCCCTGACTTTTAGGGATAACCAGGAGATCATGTCTCGAGGCCCATAGGTCCTAGACATGGAGTACCGAGAGCAGGATTGACCTGAGCATGGCCCTGGAGGGCCCATCCTTTTCTTCTTCCATCAGCTTTATCTTGTCAGCAGTAGCAGCATCCATCACCATTGGCTTCGTCTTGTATCAAACAAGGTTCTTGCTTCATGAGGTAATTAGTCCAGGTATCATGGTATGTGTCACTTTCGATCATTAAAACCTTTAAATATCATCTGATTCCTCTCTAACAACCGCTTGGATCTTACATTAGCCCACTTGACCATGCTCTAGGAGATTGACAGGGTATCCTAGCAAGTCTGTGCCCATAGGTCTGGGTTTGCCATTGGGGGATTTCTGAAAAGCCATCGTTCGCTCCCATCATAGCACCACTATTTCATCTTATCTCCCGCTCACCTGTCCCATTCCCCTTGTCCGAGCATTGGGTTGACCTGTTTGTAGGATTGCACCTTATCTCGTGGGAAGAAGGGGTTAAAGGCCCAGAAGATAAAAGTAGCTGGTAAAAGATAAAAGACTAGAAATAAAACCTCGAGATGCTTCGCCCAGGGATCCCTGAGAAGGGAATAAAAAGCCTCTCAGTAAGAAACAAGAGGGACCCGGAAAATACAAACAAGACCTAGTCAAGAGGATAGAGGGTCTCATCACGAGCCAGGCTATTAGGTTCATGGGTACCTAATAGTATGACATTGCCACCATCTGATTACCACGCCAAGGCAGTGACTTTTGGTTGTATGGCCAAGGGAAAGGGGGTCTCATCACGAGCCAACCTTCTCATCTCTGTGAAAGTACTTGTGGGTAACACTGTTAGCTCTGGTCACCATGCCAAGGCAGTGTCCTCTAGTTAGCCCTTGAATAAAATAAAAAAGAAGAGGAAAAAGCAAACAAGAGAAAAGAATAAAGGCAACAGTGGGCTTGGAAAAATTTGTATCCATGACAGGGACAGCTCGCCTTCTACAAAGGCACCCACAAATAAAATCATGCATCCCTGGCTCTCACTTCACCCACATGTCTGGACATCCCCTAGCCACATCACCTCACTTACATGGCTTGGATGAAACCTTCTTGGAAAATTCCCCTTTCTTGTGGATACTAGCCCAATAAGACGTCTTGTCTTTTTTTCCAGTCATGTATTATAGGTTTTTGTAATGTCTTTCAGCTATTGACTGATGTATTAAGGTCTTGTGCATATGTTTGATAATATTAATGATGAAATGTGATTAACATTACTATGATCCCGATGACTGATGAGCCCATGGAGGGCGTAGCCTTTGATGTGCAGGATCATGCTCGACGGATAGGTACCATTTGGACTGGTACACATGGGGATATGATCAGTTCGGACCTCCATGGGGCTGAAGAGCCCACCAGATGGATGTTGAGACCCCATCAAGGGTCAAAGACAAGACAATGGTTGATTATGGTCTTGCACCAGAGAAGAAGAGGATGTTCCATTAGATTCACTTTGGCAGAGCCCGACCTAGGGGGAATGACCCATTTTCAGTGGAACATTGGCCTTGGAGGGCTCAAGACGCCTCCATCCTCACCATGACATCATCTAGCTTCATGGACATTCATGGAGGCAGACTGGGCAGCAGTGGCATGTGTGGCATGTTGGAGAGGCACCTGGGGAGCTAACGTTTTTCTCCTGGATGTCTCATCTGCCCTAAAAAAGGGCTAGCACCTCCCTTGAAGGGGCTTTTACCTTTTTTAAAGCTCAGTTAGGGTTTTAATTTGACAATTTAATGTAAAAACAATATTATGTCCTTGTCGGCCTTTTTATGACCTAAAAGTTAATTAAGGTCATTGATACACTATATATTGAGGAGTTTTAGCCTCATTTTATCATAACACATCACTCACTCATTAGTGAGGTCTGATTTTAGCGCCCTACTTGGGTATTTTTTTTGGTTTAGTGAGGCGCACTTGTTGAAGGAAGGCATTTCTTGGCATTTTATGGTTTTTCTCTTGAAGGAAGGTGTTACAACTAGGGTTTGCATGGTTATTTCTTGATGAATTGTAAGTATTTTTTCTACAAAACTTCTTGATTGAATGGTTGTAGTCTTATTTTCTTACATGTATTTATAATTTGTTGAATCAAAACCCTAGGTGAAAAGCACACAAGTAGGTCCTTGTCTCATGTCCCCTAAAAGAGAAATTTTCAGCCATTGAAGAAGGAAGGAAGATCCTAGCCATAGCTACACTCTCATTTCTTCTTCTTCCCAAGCTAGTCGTACTTTCCATAAGTCAAGAAGGAGGTGATGTCCCAGGCCTAGGTTATCTACACCTAGGGCCTTTTTTCTTCTATGTTTTAGAGATAGAGCCTTATTGTAGCAACACTCTCCCTCACTACACTCTCTTGTCTTGATTTATTTTTCATGCTAGCCATTTTTGCCAAGTTAACCTAAGGAAGGAGGAGAGAGCATGAGGCCTTGCTTTAACAACACTAGAGTGAGCCTCTCTCCCCTAAGGTTTTGATTCTGAAGCCCTGCCATAGCAGAACTTCATAACTCTTCCCTTTAGTCCTTTGCCATCCTCCTTCAACCCTTGCGTCCTCTGCTAAATTGACTCCATTAGCCCAAAGGCACTGATCTTAGACCTCTAGCGTTGAAGTGAAAGTGATCAAACAAAATCTCAAACTCTTTTTCTAAATTGAAACCCTAACTTACTGCTAACCCTAAAGTTGTTGACGTCATACTTGAATATTTCATCTTTATGCAACAACGTCTTGTTTAAGAAGCAATTGAATGGTGATTTAGGCATTAACTGATGTTGTGTTGATTTGTTACATTGAATGCCATCTCATTTCAGTATCTATTGAGGAAGTGATATTATTTACATTGCTATATTAATAAACATTAACTTCGTCAATATTTATTGCCATAATTGCTTATTCTAATATCAGATAGTCTTAAGTAATAACCCATTGAATTATAGCTTGCATATATTGGTTTGTTGTTGCTTGGTTATGGGCAGGAGTTCTTATTTAGGGCTTCACTTCATTATTGGTTGTTTAGTCGGGACTATCTGTTTTGGTGGTGACCTGTGAAGGGGGAACTTTACCTTTGTCCTTTTAACTTTTGCCTCTTCAAAACTCCAGATTACCAGGGATGTCTCCCCTGGGCCTAACCTCCCTAAAGAGAAAGAACCTCCCCATCGTGGTGACATTGGGTGGGATAAGTTCATGTTACGCCAGTTTGACCTTCATCTTATAGCCATTTGACCTAGCTACAAACTGTGCGATAACATTTTGGCATCGTTGTCGGGGAACACTGAGTCAATTCTCCTCAAATGACAAACCTTTTCGGTAAGCCTTGCCTCATAGACCTTTTCTTACAAGCTTACCTGGCGACTCCACTAGGGAAATTTCCCCTTTTCTTTGGTAATTTCAAGCAAATTATCTGGCGACTCCACCAATGACGACTCGTAGTGGGAAACAGTACTCAAACCCCTCTACCATGGCCACTGTCACCCTAACAAGCTCTACACCCCCGCTAAATCCACACAAGTGGTCTCACCCAGAAGCTTTTGGCTGTTTTGACCTAAGTAACATCCAAGGAGGGTTACACAACTTACCCAAAGATGAAAATTCTTGGCCACCACTTTTTTTTAGGAAAAGTTGTCCCTGGTAACTCACATTGGGCCCAGTTCTGTGATAGGTTTGAATTTCATTTGGCTGGTCAAGAACACCCTGATGTCTTTATGAGACTTTTTGCAAGCTCCCTTGTAGAGGATGACAAAGTTTGGATTGATGGCTGCACAAAGGGAAGCATGAAAAACCCTAAAGAACTACAAAAGGCCTTTAGGATAAGATGGTGCAACAGTGAACATTCACAAGATTCCTTTTCCCAATACCTTAGCATTTGCAAAGGATCCTGTGAGAGTGTTAGGGATTTCAGTGATAGGTTCAACCTTCTCCTCAAAATGGTCTGATCAAAGGTAGGCTCAGAACAAGCTATCCTCGACCATTACTTGTACTCCTTGGAAGGAATCTTACAGTTCACCCTCAAGGACTGGTCACCTACAACTTTAGAGGAAGCACAAGACTTAGCCTTTCAGATTGAGAAAAATCTTGAATTCGAAGACTACATTCATCAGGTAAACCTTTCACGAGATGATGACCTATGGGACCTTGGTAGTAATCTTTCCATGGAAATTGAACCCCCAAGAATCCTCCAAGTCGAACTTGCTCCCACTAAAAGGAAATGGAGCCTTCCCCATGAGAGCAATACCCCTTCTCAAGAACTTCCTTTGGAAAAGGGGCCTCCTGAGAATGAGATTGAGATTTTCCCACCTGAAATCATTGAGCATGATCCTCCAGAATATTTCCCTTTTTTTATACACCAAGTAGGGCACCCTTTCTCCAAGAATGGTGAGTTCACACCTTTCTATGTCACTCTCCAAATCAAGGGCTCCCTCCTCCGCAGCTATCTCCTGCACCCAAATGCCACAACCAACATAATGACGTAAGACGTTATGTACCAATTAGGCATGAGCCTCTCACAAACAAATACCAGATGTGACTTTGCAAAAGGAATCATTAAAAACCTCGAGGTGGCCTTTGATTCCTGCCCTAGCGCTCCCTTCTTGANCCATAAGTAATTTGGGTATTATCCTCCACAAAGGTACCATATAGCACTTAGATGGAAATTCTTATAGACAACAATCCAAGGCAACTATCCCTCACCCTGAAGGAGGATTCTTCACCATCTACAATGAACCTCTCGTTGGCTCCCCAATTGAAACCTCTGATGAGCCAAGTGACCAACTCTTGTGTATCGAAAGTGACCTCAATAATTGGTTAGTCCAAGAAGGGAAGTTAGATATGGATACCATTGAAAAACCTGAAGGAATCTGGACCCTGGAGTTCGATGGATCCCACTCAAACTCTAGATCGGGCACTGGAATAGTTTTGACAGCCCCTTCCAGTGAAGTCTTTTACCATTCATATAGGCTGGAATTCCATTGCACCAACAACATTGCCGAATATGAAGCCTTGATACTAGGTCTCAATTTAGCACTTGATAGAGGCATTATACACCTAGAGGTAAAAGGAGACTCAGACCTCATTGTATCGCAAGTTATGATGAGATTTTCCACTAAAAATGAGAATTTAAAGAAGTACCGAGACATGTCTCAATCACTCTCAAAATCCTTCAGAATAGTGTCACTTGAAGCCGTTCCTCGAGAAGAAAACCACATGGCGGATGCTTTGGCTGTCTCTGCTTCTACCTTACAACCGTGAGAGGAACCTCTTCATGACTTATGCAAAATGGAGGTTCTTTTTAGGCCTTTTGTCCCCAATAATTTGGAATATTGGCAAGTTTTCAAGGATGATGATCAAATTATCAGGTTCATGGAGAACAATAAGGAGTTCACCGATTCACAAATTACTTTCCTAACCGACTCCATGAACCTGGAAGTCATTAACCTACAAAGAAATGCCTTGCCAAAAGGTTGTGTTCCCCTAGAAAACCTTTTTGACAGGCACGATGTTTTCAAAGGGAAAAGGCTCAAAAAACAAGCTGAAGAAGCTTTGGAATTCAATATCAGTATAGAAATAGACCCAAGGATGGTCATAATAGGAAAGGGAACCACTGAGAAAGAAAGGAAGGAGATACTAGTACTCATCAGGGAATTCAGAGATACCTTTGTTTGGAACTATGATGATTTGAAAGCCTATAGGGGGGATGTCATCCAACACGCCATACCCTTGGTAGAAGGGGCCAAACCTTTCCGACAAAAGTTGAGGCATATCAACCCAAAGTTGGCAGGACAAATACAGAAAGAGGTCCAAAATATGGTTGATGCTGGTTTATAACCCCTCTCAGGTATTCTTCTTGGATGTCAAACTTGGTGGTTGTTCGAAACAAGATCAGTGACATACGCTTATGTGCCGACTTCCGCAACCTCAACCATTTATCTTTAAAAGACAATTATCCTCTCCCAAACATGGAACATTTACTTCAGTGGGTTACAGGGGCAAGGATGATGTCTATGATGGATGGGTTCTCAGGATACAACCAAGTTTTGCTCAAAAGAGAGGACCAAATCAAAACTACATTTACTACGCCTTGGGGAACTTTTATTTACTTAAGGATGTTGTTTGGTCTTATGAATGTCGGTGCTACCTTTCAGAGAGCAATGGACTTTGCCTTCAGAGACCTCATACAAAAAATCATAGACATTTACCAAGATGACCTTACAGTCATGTCCAAAGATAGGAAAGACCATCTCTCACACCTCGGGATTGTTTTTGAGCGATGTAGAAAGTATGGTATCTCGTTGAATCCCAAGAAATTTGTCTTCGGGATTGATGAAGGAAAGTTGTTAGAAAACGTGGCCTCACAAGAAGGAGTCTCTATTGATCCCAAGAGAGTCCAGTCAATAAAAGACATCTTCCCCCTGGCCAACAAGAAGTCTTTGAAATCCTTTCTCAGAAAAATCAACTTCATTCGTAGATTTGTGCCAAACTTTGCCAAGAGGATAAAGCCTTTGAGTGCTTTTCTAAAAAAGTTTGTTGCCTTCAGATGGGGTGATAAGACCAACAAATCCTTTGAAGATATCAAAGATGCTATCTCCCAAGCTCCCGTCTTGATCAGTCCTGACTTCTCACGGGACTTCATAATATTCTCATTTGCATCCCAAGATACTATTGCAGGTGTTCTTATGCAAAAGGATGTTGATGATTATGAACACCCCGTAGCCTTTATGAGCAAGGTCCTGAGAGACTCTGAGTTGAATTACTCCATCACCAAGAAACAAGCCTATGCCTTGGTCAAATCCCTCAAACACTTTAGGAACTACGTCGGTTACAATAATATCAAGGCATATGTCCCGTACCCAGCCGTGAAGGATGTCTTGTCGCAACAAGATTGCATGGGTACTAGAGGAAAATGGGTTTCAAAGATCCAGGAGTATGATTTAGAAATAAAACCCACCAAAATAATAAAGGGACAAGGTTTAGCCCAAATGTTGACCGAGAGCAACCAAGAATCCATACAGATGGGTGAGAGTGAGCAAATAAATGTTATGATCAGAAAATTAGAACATGATGAGTGGTATTCTGATATCGTCTACTATCTAAAGAACTTTTCTTGCCCTGATCACCTAGTGGACTACAAAATAAGGGCCTTGAGATTGAAAGCTATGAAATACTGCTTGACTAAAATGGACTTGGATGGATAAATCCTGATGGGGTTGTACTTAGATGTCTGAGAAAAGAAGAGGCGAAGAATCTACTGGAAGAATTACACTCTAGATATTGTGGTGGACACTTTGCAGCTCGTACTACTGCCTACAAGATCTTGAGGGTCGGCTATTATTGGCCAACACTTTTTTCTGACACCCACCAGCATGTCCGATCTTGCCGACCTTGCTAGTAATTCTTCGGCAAACCAAAACTCCTAGCACAACCCCTAAAGCCCGTAGTAATAGAAGTGCCCTTTCAGCAGTGGGGTTTGGACTTTGTTGGTGAGTTTAAAGACAATTCAAGTAATGGCTACCAGTGGATCCTAATAGCCACAGAATATTTCACTAGATGGGTTGAATCTATTCCTACAAAGAAGGCCACCGAGGAAGTAGTCATGAATTTTATGGAAGACCGAATCATAACTAGGTTCAATGCCCCTTCCAAGATCACTACAGACAATGCCAAAGCTTTTAGTTCATATGCTCTAGTAGAATTTTTTTTCAAGTATGGCATTGTCCTATCCCATTCCTCCCATTATTACCCATAAGGAAATGGATTGGCAGAATGAACCAATAAGAACCTCATGAATATTTTGAAGAAGGTTGTGGGGGAAAATAAAAAATCTTAGGATAGCAAAATAAAATATGCAGTATGGGCAGAATGAATAAGAACAAAAACTTTCACAGGAAAAACTCCTTTGAGCTGGTATATGGACTAGAAGCAAAAATTCCTGTGAACCTCCAAATTCCTATCCTTTGTTTCGCTCAACAATACACTATAGATGAAAAAGCAATCCAAGGAAGGATCAATCAACTAATAGAGCTAGATGAGACAAGGAGGAGTTCCATTGGTCAAATGGAAATAAATCAAGAGAAGATAAAGAACACCTTTGACCATAAAGCCAAGGAAAGAAACTTCACCAAAGGATATCTTGTGCTACTATGGAATAAGAGAAAGGAAAAACCTGGTATGAACAAGAAGTTCGACAGTTTGTGGGGAGGTCCTTATAAAATCATGAGTTGTGCAAGTACGAACTCTTTCAACTTAGAGACCTTGGAGGGAGAAATCCTTAAGCTGCCAGTAAATGCTTTGCATATCAAGCGTTACTACCCACCAGGGATTTGATTTCACAGATAAGTACAGGTAAGTAGGCATTTTTCATGTATTATACCATTTGCATTTCATGTTAGTTTGCTTCCACATTTGCATTATTGATTGTTTTATTTCAGTATATATATATCTATGTATGTTGGGGTGGCATTACTGCCCCATTTTTGTTACATATGCCCCTATCGATTTTGAGCAGATCTGCAGGTTATGCCAGAGATGATGAGATTCTCATGCGCTCTATGGTGAGCACATGTCCCCGAGTTGGAGCTAGATTTTATCCCCGATTTTTAGGGATAACCAGGAGATCATGTCTCGAGGCCCACAGGTCCTAGACATGGAGTACCGAGAGCAGGATTGACCTGAGCATGGCCCTGGAGGGCCCATCCTTTTCTTCTTCCATCAACTTTATCTTGTCAGCAGCAGCAGCATCCATCACCGTCGGCTTGGTCTTGTATCAGACGAGGTTCTTTCTTCATGATTTAATTAGTCCAAGTATCATGGTATGTGTCACTTTCAATTATTAAAACCTTTAAATATATGCATCTGATTCCTCTTATCTCTAACAACCACTTGGATCTTAAATTAGCCCACTTGACCATGCTCTAGGAGATTGACAAGGTATCCTAGCAAGCCTGTGCCCATAGGTTTGGGTTTGCCACTGAGGGATTTTTGAAAAGCAATCGCCTGCTCCCATCATAGCACCACTATTTCATCTTATCTCCCGCTCACCTGTCCTGTTCCCCTTTTCCGGGCATTGGGTTGATTTGTTTGTAGAATTGCACCTTATCTCATGTGAAGAAGGGGCTAAAGGCCCAGAAGGTAAAAGAAACTGGTAAAATATAAAAGCCTAGAAATAAAACCTCGATATGCTTCGCCCAGGGATCCCCGAGAAGGGAATAAAAAGCCTCTCAGTAAGAAACAAGAGGGACCCGAAAAATACAAACAAGACCTATTCAAGAGGATAGGGGGTCTCATCACGACCCAACCTATTAGGTTCATGGGTACCAAACAATATGACATTGCCACCATCTGGTTACCATGCTAGGGAAGTGACATTTGGTTGCATGGCCAAGGGAAAGGGGGTCTCATCACGAGCCAACCTTCTCATCTCTGTGAAAGTACTTGTGGGTAACATTGTTAGCTCTGGTCACCATGCCAAGGCAGTTTCCTCTGGTTAGCCCTTGAATAAAATAAAAAAGAAGAGGAAAAAGAAAACAAGAGAAAAGAATAAAGGCAAGAGTGGGCTTGGAAAAATTTTCATCCATGACAGGTACAGCTCGCCTTCTACAAAGGCACCCACAAATAAAATCATGCATCCCTGGCTCTCACTTCACCCACATGTCTGGACATCCCCTAGCCACATCACCTCACTTACATGGCTTGGATGAAACCTTCCTGGAAACTTCCCCTTTCTTGTGGATACTAGCCCAATAGGACATCTTGTCTTTTTCTCGAGTCATGTATTGTAGGTTTTTGTAATGTCTTTGAGCTATTGACTGATGTATTAGGATCTTGTGCATATGTTTGATAATATTGATGATGAAACATGATTAACATTGCTATGATCCCGGCGACTGATGAGCCCATGGAGGGCGTAGCCTTTGATGTGCAGGATCATGCCCGACGAACAGGTACCATTTGGACCGGTACACATGGGGATATGATCAGTTCGGACCTCCATGGGGCTAAAGAGCCCACCAGATGGATGTTCAGTCCCCATCAGGGATCAGAGATAGGACAGTGGTTGATTAGGGTCTTGCATCGGAGAAGAAGAGGGCGTTCCATCAGAGGCACTTTGGCGGAGCTTGGCCTAGGTGGAATGACCCCTTTTTAGTGGAACGTTGGCCTTAGAGGGCTCAAGATGCCCCCATCCTCACCATGACATCATCCAGCATCATGGAAATTCATGGAGGCAGACTGGGCTGCAGTGGCACGTGTGGCATGTTGGAGAGGCCCCTGGGGGGCTAATGTTTTTCTCCTGGATGTCTCATCTACCCTAAAAAAGGGCTAGCGCCTCCCTTGAAGGGGCTTTTACCTTTTTTACAGCTCAAATATGGTTTTAATTTGACAATTTAATGTAAAAACAGTATTATGGCCTTGTCAGCCTTTTAATGACCTAAAAGTTAATTAAGGTCATTGATACACTATATATTGAGGAGTTTTAGCCTCATTTTATCATAACACATCACTCACTCATTAGTGAGGTCTGATTTTAGCACCCTACTTGGGTATTTTTTTTGGTTTAGTGAGGCACACTTGTTGAAGGAAGGCATTTCTTGGCATTTTATGGTTTTTCTCTTGAAGGAAGGTGTTACAACTAGGATTTGCATGGTTATTTCTTGATGAATTGTAAGTATTTTTTCTACAAAACTTCTTTATTGAATGGTTGTAGTCTTATTTTCTTACATGTATTTATAATTTTCTGAATCAAAACCCTAGGTGACAAGCACACAAGTAGGTCCTTGTCTCATGTCCCCTAAAATAGAAATTTCTAGCCATTGAAGAAGGAAGGAGTATCCTAGCCATAGCTACACTCTCATGTCTTCTTCTTCCCAAGCTAGTCGTACTTTCCAGTAGTCAAGAAGGAGGTGACATCCCAGGCCTAGGTTATCTACACCTAGGGCCTTTTTTCTTCTATGTTTTAGTGATAGAGCCTTGATGTAGCAACACTCTCCCTCACTACACTCTCTTGTCTTGATTTATTTTTCATGCTAGCCGTTTTTACCAAGTTAACCTAAGGAAAGAGGAGAGAGAAGGAGGCCTTACTTTAACAACACCGGAGTGAGCCTCTCTTCCCTAGGGTTTTGATTCTGAAGCCCTGCCATAGCAGCACTTCAGAACTCTTCCCTCTAGTCCTTTGCCATCCTCCTTCAACCCTTGCATCCTCTGCTAAATTGGCTCCATTAGCCCAAAGGCACTGATATTAGACCTCCAGCGTTGAAGTGAAAGTGATCAAACAAACTCTCAAACTGTTTTTCTAAATTGAAACCCTAACTAACTGCTAACCCTGAAGTTGATGACGTCATACTTGAATATTTCATCTTTATGAAGCAAAGTCTTGTTTAAGAAGCAATTGAATGGTGATTTAGGCATTAATTGATGTTGTGTTGATTTGTTACATTGAATGCCATCTCATTTCAGTATCTATTGAGGAAGTGATATTATTTGCATTGCTATATTAATAAACATTGACTTCGTCAATACTTATTGCCATAATTTTTATTCTAATATCATATAGTCTTATGAAGTACTAACCCATTGAATTATAGCTTGCATATATTGTTGTTTCTTTTTTTCGGGCAAGTGTTCTTCTTTGGGGCTTCACTTCATTATTGGTTGTTTAGCTGGGACTATCTGTTTTGGTGGTGACCTATGAAGGGGGAACTTTACCTTTGTCCTTTTAACTTTTGCCTCTTCAAAACTCAAGGTTACCGGGGACGTCTCCCCTGGGCCTAACCTCCTTAAAGGGAAAGAAATTCCCCATCGTGGTGACATTGGGTGGGATAGGCTCCTGTTACGCCAGATTGACCTCCATCTTATAGCCATTTGAGCTAGCTACAAACTGTGCAATAACAGGCCAAATAGTTGAATTGAAACTCCAGGAATGTCGTTTGAATCTACTCCTTCTTGGAGGCCTCCACGTCCATGGATGTTGAGATCAAACTAGCCACTTGGCATGTATAATCATAGGGTAGGGTTTGATAGCACAATGTGGCCGATAACTATCGGCCATAAAACCCTAGATTGACCTGATCCAGGAGGATCTCCACATGGAAAATTCCTACTTTGCACACCATGGGATAACTCATTAAAAAGTTTGATGATAGGTGACAAAGTTAAAAATAAATAATTAATGCTCATGAATGATTTAATTAAATTGTAAAAATGATTAATACTTGGAATGAGTATGAGAAACTCATGTATTAGTCATCCAAATTGGAAAAAAAAAGGAATACTTGGAGTGAGTGGAAATCTCATGTATTATTTGTAAAAATGGGAAAGTGGTTTAATGTGAGAATCCAACTCACAAATTAGTTTCCTAATTTTAAGAGGAAATTAGTTTCCTAGTCTCAAGGAGGAAGTTAAGTGTCTCATGAGTTGGTTTGGACTCTTCCTCACTTTATTACAAGTGTTTTCCTAGTCTCAAGGGAAGTTAAGGTTGGTTGGTTGAGAAGTTTTCTCACTTTTGTCCTTGAGTGGTTATTAGATCCTAAATTTGTGGATCTTGTCTCCATGGACATGGAGACTAAGGAAACTATTTAAACCCCTTTATTGAGAGAGATTTTAGAGGCCATATGTGGAGGTTCTTTTGAGATATATTTGAAGAGGAAATCAAGCAATTATGCTTGTGGTTTGTAAACCCCTTCATTGGGAGAGTTGAGCCCCTTCAATTGGGGAGAATGTAGTCCTTCTGGTGTCTAAAGAAATGTCACTTATGTGAGAGCCTTGGAGAACGTGACACATTTTTGGAGAAGATTCCATCCCTTTCAAAGGAAGGATAATACAATGATTCGTATTCCAAGTGGATCCGAAGATGTAGCCAAAAGTTCCTGGTGAAATCTGTTAACAACTCAATGATCTCTTGTCTCATCTGTGAATTTCTTGTCTCATGTTTTCTTATGCATGTTTTATTTTCGAAATCATGATCATTAAATGTATTAAATATTGGACTCTAAGAGAACAACACATTCACCAAGTTAAAATTCAATTTGGATTCAAGCCTTCATAAGTCCATCTTTTCATGTTTAATGCAATCAAGTTCAATAGATCTATAATTGACCTTAGTTAAGTGGCCTGGAACCAAATCAAGTGGTATCAGTGTCACCCTAGTTTCAGATCATGACCCCAATGAAATTAAATATCCCTCAAGTGACTCATTCATTCTCTAATAACATTCTCAATGTCTCGTAA
>JASDQU010317459.1:0-13143 GCA_032191745.1 Picea mariana | reverse complement strand
ACCCCTAGAGGGCGTACTTGTTGTTGTTGTAGGACTTTTCCCAGTGGTAAATTACACATGAGGGAATGATTGGCTCGAATCTTCATGGGGGCTTAAATATCATAGATCAATGTTACAACCCCGCTTATAGGTAAGAAGAAATTGAATATTTGTACCAAGAAAAAGAAGGACATTTACTTTGGAGGCACCCTAGAAGACATAGACCTAGGGGAACCTTGATCTTCCACATGGACATTGGCCCTTGAGGGCCCTAGACGTCACCATCATGACCCTAGACATCATCCAGAGCTAGAGTTTTCATTTTGAAGGCATTTATGGGCCCGGTGGCACGTTTGGGCATGATCTGGGGCCTCTGGAGGCCAAGTGCCCTACAGTTTAGGCTCAATGTTCCACCTTTAGGCCTCAACGTCATCCTAGAAGGGCATGAAATCACCCTTGGAGGTGTCTTTAGATGCTAATTAATTTGTATTATGTCAAAATTGAATTTTATTGTAAATTGGCCAGGTCAGCCTTAATTTTGACCTAAAATTAATTAAAGGTCAAAGTTTTGTATAAATAAGCATAAAGTACATTCATTTTTATCATCACAACTTATCATACAAGAGAAGAGGTCTAAAATTTGTGCCATAGTGAGGGCTATTGGCTAAAATTGTGAGGCACACTCTTGTATAAAGCTATTTTTTGCAACTTGGATCAATCTTGGAAGTTTTTATTGTGATCTTGCATGGTATTTTCATGATTAGTCTTGGTGCAAGTAAGTAAAATCTGCATTTTTTTCATCTATTGCATGGTTTTTGTATGGTTTTATTTTATCATACAAGATTATGAAATTGCATGGTATACTTAATCCTTGAAGTAAGGAACTTAAATTGTTACTTTCTTACTTTCTATTTGCCAAGATTTTCATTGAATTGATCTAGTGACTAGTGAAACCCTAGATGTTACACATTATTTTGGTCACCCCAGTGATCTATTGACAACATGTGTTCATGTTCCCAAAAAGAGCCTTTCTTCATGAGGAAAGTGACTGACTTTCTCTTCTCAAAAACCCTATTAAGGAAGGTCATCGTAGGTTGCACCATACACATGATGCGACGATGTCTGATCATCACCCCCTGCTCTAAAGCTAGGTTGTGACATCTCCATAGGCTTCTCTATAGCTAGGGTGAAATGGTGTCAAAAGACTAAGGAAAGGTCAAGTTTCACAAAACTTATAGAAGGGAATCTTCTATAATGTGAGGTGGAATCCGTATGGTTGGGATCTTATTTGCTTCTCTGATTTGGTGGGATTATCCTAATCTCTTCAACCATCTCTCTCTCCCTTATATAAAGAGGGATTTCTCATGGAAAAGGATAAGGTTGATTCAAGCAAGATTAATATTGAATAGGATAGGAATTGGCTGAGGAATTCTACTTCAGATCATACTTGATGGCTTCATTTCAGTTCATCAAGTCATTATGGATCTTATTCATTCAAAGTTGGAGAAAGTGTGTGTGTGTTGGAGAAAAGGGTCATTGAGAGGGGACCTTGCAACATCAAGGCTTTGGTTGTAATATCCACTTTCACTTTAAATATAATACAGTGATATGTTTCTTTCCCATAAAAATTGTCTTGTTTTATTGTATGATTCCTTAATCACATGCATAAGTTATTGTTGAGTATATTGGATTGATTTCACTTTGGTTGGCTTTTTTTCTATTGCAGATTCAATATCACAGGAGCACCAGAGTGGAGCTTGGATGACAATGGCAGGAGGAAGCGACATTTAAATGGTATGTTGTCTATCTCTTGTTAACTAGTAAACTCAATAGTCAGATCTTAGGGAAAGCATCATATTTTGTTCTTTTTTGTTCTAGATCTAGGTGGATCTAGGGAGATCTGTTTATGTCTGCATTTACCAATTAAGTCCCATAACAAAATTGGTGACCATCTAGGAATGTGTTTATCGGTCAAACTCCTATTGGAACACCACTTCCAACTAGACCAAATCCATCAGTTCCCCCTAGGTATAAATCTTTGAATACTTCCATTATTATCCCTACCCAGGTTTCATCCAGAGGTTGTGGGATTTTTGTTCGTCCTGGGTATAACGTTGCAAGTCAGTTTGTTCCTACACTTGCCCAGATTCTCTCCAGAGGGCCTTATGTTCCTCCTCCACCTCTGTTAGGAGGATCTCATCATCCTAGCCCTAGTGGATCCAATCCAGTTGGAGGCACTAGTCTTTATATCACTTCTAGTTTCCATATTCCTATTGGAGGTCAACCTCAAGATGGGGGACAACCTCAATTTAGGGGAAAACCTTAGATTGGGGAACAAACTCAACTTGGGGGGAAACCTCAAGTTGGAGTCCATAAACCAATTTATGGAAAAAACATACATGTGTTACAACTCAACCTCAAAATCTTCCTTTCCAAGGAAATCCACAACTGTCTCGGGGGAAACATCCTCAAGTCAATTCTTTTTTACCTCCTAACGTCGGTCAACCGTATCCAGGTTCTTTGAATCCCACTTGGAGTCAAAACTTTCAATCTAATGTTCCTTTCCAAGGGAACATCCCTAATCAACCCAAACTTGTAGGCTATATGCCTCAAAACCCTCCACAACTGAATCTGTCAGGACTGTCTAATTATTTGCAGACTACTTATGGTCCTACTGGTATACCTATGGGGTTTCCCCCTCAAAACTACTAGTTTACTCAAGTGAACCAACAGTTTCCTTTTCTATCCACTTTGGATTTACCTGATCTGTCTAGGATTTTGAATGATCCTATCTTACATTCTCCTTATTGGCCCGTCATACCATCCAAGTTACCGTATGACATTCCTAAGTTTGACAGTTGAGTAGAAGAAGATCCAAATAATCATGTTATGATTTTTCATCTATGGTGTTCATCCAAATCCTCGATGGATGACTCCATCAGATTATGACTTTTCCAACGAACTCTCATGGATTTGGCAGAAAAATGGTACATCGAGTTACCGCAAGGTTACTTTAATGACTTTAACACCCTATCCATGGCCTTTTTGACACATTACCAGTTGCCAATTTGATACAAGACAGGAACCAAAATTTTGAGTTATTTCAAACAATCCTCGTCCACTCATATTTATGATCACATCCATGAGTGGAGGAGGAGAATACGTTTAATCAAAGTTCCCCGTCCTGATCAACTATTGGCTGAGTGGTTTACCAAATCATTCATTGGACCTATCACTCATGATGTCTCCATGGGTGGTGTTGTCACTGAAGAGCAGGCAATCAATCGTGCTCAATATCTAGATCTTGTTTATTCGCAAACAGGAACACTTTAGGATTTGATCCCTGACGCTCCTCGTCCTTCCACAACTCCTACCCCAACAACTCCAGTAGCTTATCATGTTGTTGATGGTGTGATTGGAACCTTTCATGCTGAGACCCAGTCTTCACATGCCAGTCACACCAATCCCAAATCTAATAATTCTAATGTGAAAAATACTCCTACTCTTACTCCTTCCACCGGTAAGACTGTTGAGGTTAATTATGTTCAATCCGCACCTACCAGAAAGAATCAAAATAAAAAGAAATGGAAGGGTAAGAATAAGGAGGACAAGAATAATAATCCACAATATGATAAATCCAAAATGAAAATCACTAATGAGAAAGATAAACATAAACCTCATTACCCCTACCTTATTTTTGGTGACGATCATTACACGAAATATTGTCTGAGACACACTGAGGTTACTAAGTTCCTCCAAGGGACCGAGAAACCTTCTACACCTGTCATTTTGTCACAACCTTTCCCTTATCAACAGCAAGAAAAACTGGTCATTCATGACCAAGTTTCTTCTTCTACCTCATCTTATGTCCTTATGTGTACTGGTGACTCTAAAAAGAACGAAGTTGCAATCACAACTCAAGCCAAAGATTACTCTCCGTCAAAAGAGAAAGTTGATGACATACCACCTTCGCTGGTTCACCCTTCACCCCCAACTTCACCTCCAAATGGTCCTCTTCATCTCGGAAGACTGGGTCTTGATACAGGTCTTCTCCCTCCTCCCAGGGGCGTTGTTCGAAAGTCTGCGTTCAATCCTCATGCATGTGTTGCGATGTCATCTCTCGAAGTCCTTCAAAGTTGTCCTGCTCAATGGAAGGCATTGTTAAAGGCCATTGGTGTAATTGATCCGACTGATACTAATTTAACAATATTTGACTTGGAATATCACGTTCCAAGGCTTCCTGCTCAGTTAGCATTTCAGATCCAAGTTGTTGTTGAAAATAAGAATATCTATAGAACCGTTATTAATGAAGGAGCCTCACTTGTGTTATCTTCGTTACTTGCTAGAAAGTTATTGGCTCTCCTACCCTCACCGAACCACACAATACACTTAAGGCTTTCAATGGTATAGGTTTTAAGCCTTACGTTGTTCTTCCCTCGCTGTCTATTATGTTGGAAGGTAAATTGGTCAATGTTGAGGTTGAGGTCTTCGATGCACCTCTTTATTATAAAATTTTACTTGGCCATAGCTGGATCGATTCCATGCATGTAGTTGTGTCCACCCTTTTTAGTGTGTTACGATTCCTGCACTAAGGAAATTTCATTATTGTTGACCAACTGGCCTTCTTTAATTATGATTCTCGTACTAGCAACGTTCCTTTTATCTTGAAGACACCTCCTAGTTATGAGAATGTTGGAGTGGGTATTTTAAAATATTCATATTTGATGGGTACATTTCCAATCCCACCACCCTATATTCCCCTCCTTTTGTTGCCTTTCTTAACATGATCTTAGCCACCATTCACAAAACCTCTAAGTCATATGACCCATGGGTAGTACCTAGATCTGGTGATTGCCTTTCTTACAGTGACAAAATTTCTTTAAGTCCGGTCGAATCCGCTTATCAATCTATTCAATCGACAACCCCCTCTCCTCCTTCTCTCTGTGATTCATCTCCTGGTTTGTTCCACATGATATTTCCTACTGATGATATGATCATGTCAGCCATGTATATGGAAGATAATCCATGGGAGGATGGGCATCATTGCTCCATTATCTTTCTAGAACATGATACCATCGAGAGCTACCAATGGATTTTGACTCCATAAACCATTGTTGTCATTTCTTCAGTTCCTGAGTCAACACACAATGTCCTGTACGAAGGGAAATTGAGTAAAATTTCACCTACCGTCCCTCTTGACATATCGATTAAACTAGGAGTCATGGAGAATGTTCATATCGGGGCCTCCTGCTCTAAAGATGAGGTCCACATGTATAAAGCCCTTTTCCAAGAATTTTGCGACGTTTTTGCCTGAAGTTATGAAGAAATGTCAGGTATTGATCTTGATATTGTTGTGCATGATATTAAGACATGTCCGGACACTAAACCCGTTCTACAAATACTTCTCCCATTCCATCCATATAAAGTTGTTTTGATCAAGATTGAAGTTGAAAAAATTCTTAAAGTTAGATTTATCTATCCTATGGCTTTAACCGATTGGGTATCCAATCTTGTTCCAGTAAATAAGAAACAAGGTACAATCCACGTTTGTGTAGATTATATGGACATAAATAAATATTTTCCTAAGGACAATTATCCTACCCCTTTTGTCAACCAAATCGTTGATGACTGCGCCGGGAGAGAAATCTTCTCCTTGATGGACGGTTTCTCTGACTATAATCAAATTAATATTTTACTAGCGAAACAATACAAGATTGCATTTATTTTCCCTTGGGGAACCTTTTCCTACTGGAAATTACCCTTTGGTCTCTATTGGTACAGGGGAAAACCCAGGGTTCAACACTCAAGAGCACACCAACAAAACCCTAGCTACCAGCCCTTTCGGAAACACTTGCGAAGCAGATGTAGTCTCACCTGAGGTAGCGGCAGGCATGGTTGCAAGACTCAGGTGTCTGCAACCTTAGCTGGGACACAGATATGTGATTATGTTTCTTACAACACACTTAGCATCAGTTATTCCTTAACACACATTCATTAATATACTTCACAGAAAGCACAGAGCACCACAATAATTACTCAGATATGGTACTTAGCAACGATAAACAAGTTAAACCTAATAGATTAAGCACTTAACATATTATATATCATATCTAGCATGAATTCATATATCATAATCACAAAGAATCAATAGATCTATCTAAATATATCAAATCACTTAGCAAGATAGATACAAACACATCAGCACAATACAAGAGTTACCGTGGTTCACCCCCACCCTGGGGCTACGTCCACAAAGTCTTCTTCTATTATTATCTTATGTAAACCAAGTTACATCACAAAGCCTTCAAGATCCTACCCCGCCTAGGAAAAGAGATCTACACAGCTCACTAAATCCTCTTTCCCCGGGTAGATCCAAGCACTAAGTCCTTCCCTGACCCATGCACTCAAGACTTACAATACTAACAGTAGGCCCATAGCTCTTACATTCACACAGACGTCTGATCGCATAGATCTACTTTAATCACTAAGCCATTCACTTTACATCACATAGATGACACATGCATATCTTTTCTTACATTTATTACCCTTCTATTTATACATACAAAAGGCCTAAATAAGGGTCGATATCCATTTCTGATTACACTATTCCCAAAAATCCTAAAAAGCCCTAAAAAGGGGCAAAGATCCTATGATCTCCTCTTTGTCATGCGCTCCTTCTCCGACTGGATGTCGGAGTACCAAAAACTGTCAAATATGACCAAGTATTCATCAAAACTTGGTCAAGGGCCAACAGGCCCCCAACACTCACCTGTGACGCATCCCGAGTCATTCCGGTCTAGCCAATTCTGCTTCAATCACCTCGAGTTTGGCTCGAGCCGCTTTGACCTATTGCTTTGTGATTTCCTCCTGCTCGATGAACTCCTAGATGAGTGTGTTATTGATTGGTACTTCTAGGTACTGCTCTGCTATAATCACGACCTGTTGTAGCTCTGTCCCTTGGTTCTCAATCTCTAAAAATAGTTGACATGCCTTATCCTGCAAAGGTTGAAGTTGTTGTGTCACTTCCACGACCTTGCTCTGGATCATGTGGATCTGCTGCTGTGCGAAGCATTCCTTATGGGATCACTTAATTTTCTCTATGGTTGATAGGGCCTTCAACTGCATCTAAAGTCTATCTACATGCTACTTCGCCTCCTGGAGCTACGACTCCAATTTATGCAATTTCGTGTTCTCGGTCAGGTTCTCATGTATCTGTTCACTTCTAGTACTTAGTTGTTTGCATTCTTCAGTGGGTTCTCTAATCCCTTCTACTGTACCTCGGGCAATTATTTCTTGATCGTCATGCGCATCTTGCGGGGTACTTGGGATGATATGAAGCTCTAAGTCCATGACTCTTTGTTGTAGTTGTTGAATAACTTCAGCAAGCTTCATCACTTGACGGTCCAAGGGTTCTTCGGCCTTTTTTTCTAAGCTGATCATAGAGTGAAATGATCTTTTGACAGCTTCTTTGATCCTGATTTGCTTCGCGAGAATCTGCTCCTCCTTTTGGATTTTTTCTTTGTCTTTATAAAATTTATCTTGGATGGCCTCCTTCTCTTGTTGTGCATCTTGGTGCTGCTCTATGATTTCCTCCTGTGCTTTCTTTAGGGCTTGGGTGGCCTACGTTTTTACTTCTTCTGCTTTACGAAGGTGTACATTGACTATGTCGACAATCCTGCAGAGTTGAACTGATTCATCTCCTGCTTTTTTTGTTCCTTCTGGCATGGGTGCAGTGGAGCTTGCATGGTTAGACTGAAGTTCTTGCTACACTCCTTGGAGATCGGATTCAATTCTATCATACATCATCTGTTGCTTGGCCTCCTGCTTTTCTATAATTTCTTCTATGGATTCATTCAGAGTTGCGAGGAGAAAGCTGAAGTCATCGGGGGTGAGCGTGGTCTTCATCTTGGTCACGGTTGCTTTTGCTTTCTTCTTAGAGGAATACTTTGAAGGTGACCCTTTTCTCTTCTTTGGAACTTCAACTCCGTCCTATGGTTATTGCTCAACTTCCTCTAGGTCTTAGTTGTTACCTTCTTGATTGGGTGTGATGGAAGCTGTCTTTACAAAGTATCTATCTACATCCTGAACCTCTTCAGGATTATTTGTTTCCTTTGTCTTCTTTGTCTTCTTCATCTTACTGGGCCCAGGTGTGTCCTGCGCAGCTTCTCATCTATCAATGTCTGAAATGTTCGCTGGATCTGCTGGAACAAGGAGGTCCACTGGCCATTCCTTGGTGATTTCTTCTAGGTCTTCTTCGGTCAGCTTATAATAGGACTGAAGTTGTTCCTGGTGTTCATCAGTGCATGAAGTTAGGTATATAAAGTGGCAGTCCACACTGAACTTTATCAGAGGTCAGAACCTTTGTAAATTTTTTGGGGTTATGTGAGGTTCACCCCCTATGGCTTCTTTCAGTTGGTTATAGTATCTGTGAAAAATGGCATTTGATTACCACTGCTTGCTCATGTCCATCAAGTACCATAAGGTACTGAACTTCACAGCTAATGGTTCGAATGGGTTGAGGTCTGGGAAGTTTGCGCCTTCTGGTATCTCCCATGCAACAAAGGCGATCAATATTAGCATCCAGCTAAAGTGGAATTCATGCCCCTGGTCCTAGGATTCTCTACAGTTAATTTCTAGCTGATTGACCAAGTATTTTGCCCAATTCATTTGTAGTCCCTCTGCACATTTTCCTGTGAAGTCCACTACGAAGACTGATACTTGTGTAGGTTTATTCTTATGTACCATCTTCCCTGCTATCAAGTGACATGCAAGGCACATTGTGCCACTCTCAATAGAGGCTACCTTGTAACATCATGCGCCTTTTTCAACATTTCCATAAGCTTCTTTAATCTTTTGTGAAAGAGCGTGGTCCACGGTATTTCCAGGGTAGTACTCATAAGGATTAGGGCCCTGCATGCTAAGCCCATTAATCCTATTGATCAATGCTAGATAAATAGTTATGTGATGGTTTAACCATAGGTATCCTCCAAGGTAACTTGCTAGAAACAATTTCACATAAGCAGTCACCTTTTGATGTTTGCCGAAGTGTGGTATTTTCATAACGTTGAGCAGAGTAGACTACACAAGGTTCATCGTCCATTGCTAAGGGAAGATCTTTGAATTCCATCCCTTAGTCGTCGTTAAGTACTTAGAAGGTGGGAGCATGTTGTAGGCTTTACAGTCTCCCAGGTTGAAGTCGCAAAACGTCAACGTTGTAGCCTTGTCTCAGGTTGTCAATGGACTGTCGGTACCGTAATTAGATAGAGAATAAAGCTGGAGTAATCACTGTTTCATAGTGCAGGTATTCTGTATGCTCAAGTTCTCAATTGGCAAAAGTGTCTTCCAGACATGGCGCGACAGAATAAGTAAGTAGCTCTGCAACAAACTGCTTGCAATGGATATGAAGCTTCCATGACCATTGATCTATCTGTTAAGGTAAGGTCCAATGGTCTAGTGGTGGTATTTTAATTCTTTTCTACCCATTTGGGGTGGAATTCGAACGAGTATATCAGTCAACGGCTATATTGCTTCACCATGATGAAGTACTGGGTGTCGTCATTCTGATATCCTGGCAAAGTTGAAATTCTGCATGTTTTCCTTCTACAGCGTTCCTTCTGGCACATTCTATAATTTTTCCAACTTTGCTTTCTTCTTCATGAGTCTCCTTGACTTTTTGCCAGTGAGCTTCGTCTCAGTCAACCTTTTTCCATTCTAATTCTTTTCTTCTTTATGCATGGTAACTTCGCGTTGTGGGGTAGGGTTCATTATTAATGTTTCTTGCTTCATTAGCTCTGGGGTAGGTGCCCTACTTTCTTGTTCTTGTACTTGTTTATCTCTAACATTCAAGTCTTGATACCTAAATAGATTTACATTATCCTCCCATTCTTCGATTAAGTGGGTTATTCTTCTGGCCATGAAAGCCTTTAACTCTTGTTTATTTTGTTCTAAGTCTGTCTCTTCTTTCTTTTGACTCTGATATTTTGCAATCCAAGTTTTTCCTAACAAAACTGCAAATGGAGCACTACTTTCCATGAACTTAACAATATCAAAATCTTGTTTTGTTGAGGTGCCATGGTTAGTCATGGATATCTGGGTAATCCGTCCACATAAGGTTACCAATTTTCCTTTAAACAAGCTTACTCCTCCTAGTGAAGGAACTAGAGCAGGTATTCCTAGGGTTTCCCAAGTGCTTTCAGTCATGATGTTTATTGTTGTTTCCTCATCCAGAGTATAGTCAATGTTGAAGTCCCCTACTCTCGATTTGACTTGTTCTTTCTTCTTGAGGATCTCTAATAAGATGATGTCTCTGTGATCATCTAGGGTGTCTTTCATTTTCAGTAACATAATCTCTGATTCTTTCTGGGGTTCCTATGTAATCTGAGTCTCTTGATCTCCTTTAGGTTTTGTTTTCTCTATATTCAACTTTTCAAGTCTATCAATCAATCTAGGGAAATCCAGTACTTCATGTTTCATATCCTTACAACAGAGACAATTCGTTCTTCCACCAGGGCACTCCTTAGCTAGATGTCATGGTTTTCTGCAACTGTAACATAGGGTCAATCCTCTTTTTCTTTTAAATGATCCCCAACTTTTTCTATACTACACGCCAGGATCATGGTAGCTATCCTGCAACAAATTATTTCGAGGATCCTGCATCCATCTGTTAGTACAATTTTTTTTTCTATGCATAGGTATAACATATCTATCATTATTCATATCAAACTTTCTTTCATCTAACAATGCCCTAGTTTTCAAGCTAGGACAAAATTTATCAAGCATACCTAAATCCATGCTTTAGAAACAAAAATTTCCACTTATCTTACTTCTATAGAGCACAAAGCTTCCAGATCTAAGACTTTTAACTATTCTTACCTTTATCAAAGCACGGAGCTTACATATCTTACCTTTTTCTTGTAGATCTGACCTCTTTTCTTCGCAGATCTGACTTCTTTTCTTCAGATATGATCTCTTTTCTTCAGATCTGACCTCTTTTCTTCATATCTGACATCACTTTCTTGGCACAAAGCTTCACAGGTCAAACATAAACTGTGCACTAGGGCAACAGATCTACACACAAAGATTATTTTGCACAAAGATTCTTCTTCTTCAGTTCCCAGCAATCACAGTTTCAGGTCCCAACAATGGAACCATTTGTTGGCATAAGGGCAGACCCAGGGTTCAATGCTCAAGAATGCACCAACAAAACCCTAGCTATCGGCCCTTTCGATAACAGCTGCGAAGCATATGCAGTCTCACCTGAGGTAGAGGCAGGGGTGGTTGAAAGACTCATGTGTCTACAACCTTAGTTGGGACACAGATCTGTGATTATATTGCTTACAACGCACTTAGAATCAGTTATTCCTTAACATACATTCATTAATACACTTCGCAGAAAGCATAGATCACTGTAGTAATTACTCAGATTTGGTACTTAGCAACGATAAACAGGTTATAACTAATAGATTAAGCACTTAGCATCTTATATATCATATCTAGCATGCATTCATATATGATAAGAACAAAGCATCAATAGATCTATCTAAATATATCAAAGCACTTAGCAAGAGAGAGACAAACACATCAACACAATACACAGAGTTACCATGGTTCACCCCCATCCTATGGCTACATCCACAAATTCTTCTTCTGTTATTATCTTTTGTAAACCAAGCTATAGAACAAAGCCTTCAAGATCCTACCCTGCCTAGGACAAGAGATCTACACAGCTCGCTAGATCCTCTTTCCCTGGGTAGATCCAAGCACTAAGTCCTTCCCTGACCCATGCAATCAACACTTACAATACTTATAATAGGCACAAAGCTCTTATAGTCACACAGACGTCTCATCACATAGATTTACTTTATGCACTAAGCCATTCACTTTACATCACATAGATGACACATGCATCTGTTTTCTTACATTGCATACCCTTCTATTTATACATACAAAAGGCATAAATAAGAGCCGATATCCCTTTCCCATTAAAATATTCCCCAAAATCCCAAAAATCCCTAAAAAGTGGCGGAGATCCCGTGATATCCTCTTCGTCATGCGCTCCTTCTCCGACTGGATGTCAGAGTACCAAAAATGGTCAAATATGACCAAGTATTCCTCAAAACTTTGTCAAGGTCCAATAGTCTCAAGAACGTTGGTGCGACATTTCAGTGTGTTATGTCTTACGCTTTCCATGATATTAATCACATTGTGCAACCCTATCTTGACAATCTCTCGGCGCATTCCATGCATCGCCAAGATCACTCGACACATTTGAGGGCCATTTTTGTACGTTGTCGGTATTATGGTATAGGTTTGAACCCACACATATGTTTTTTTTGTGCGGAGTATAGCTGACTGCTTGGTTTTATCATGTCTATTCATGGGGTTCGAGTAGACCCCTTGAAGGTTGAGGCTATTCTTAATCTACCTCCTCCTTCCACACTATGCCAGCTCCAAATTTTGCAAGAGAAGGAAAAAAAAATTCTTCGTTTCATCCCCAATTACGCTGAACTGACAAAAAGATTCACTTGGCTACTCAAGAAAGGTTACAAGTTTGTATGAGACAATACTGTTGTTAACTCTCTATAAATTTTCCCAAGGTTGCGGAGGCAGTCATAGAGGTAACATCAAACCACTTCGATTCTAGAACCTAGCCATCCAAGACTCAGAGAGGGATCTCTCTATCAGATTTAGATTTGTTTTAGTATGGATCTTAGGCTAGTTATGAAATGCAATGTTTGGTTTTTGAATTGAATGGGTTGAAAAAACAAAGGAGTTTCATTAGTAAATGGAGTCACGGAGACATATTTAATCAAAGAATATTCTACAGGGAAACTTACAGGGAAAGATAGGCACCTTAATTGGATTCTAGAGATTGTAGAGTGGTGTGAAATAAAAGGTTAGAAGAGAGGATGGTAGCAGAGGAATGAAGAATTCTAGCACTATCCTCTAGCAGAAAACATAAATATTATCCAAAATCTAGACACAGAGTGTACCTAAAAGCAAATTTTGTTCTTAATTTACCATTGAATAATCAGAAAGAAGGCAATATATAATAGGGAAAACATATAACAGAAAGACACTTCACCAAAAGATGTGCCACGAGAAGCCTGTAAGTTCTTGTATATTATCTTTGCCAAAAGTTGTAATGTACACCAGCTCCAAAAT
>JASDQU010317457.1:4909-18191 GCA_032191745.1 Picea mariana | reverse complement strand
TGAGTCATATTTACATCAAACAATATTGGGTCCATTACCCAAACCTTTGTGCTACAGGGCTTTCTTCAAGGGTTGACATCAATGACAACCAACCTTAATCAACAATTGCAACAACAATAATTGTGATTATGTTTATTTAATTTATAGCATAATGAAACTCACTCCTTTGATTCCCTTTTTCAGAACGCTATGCATATTTCTCCGTCACACTCATTCATATTCTTCTTCTTATTTCCGGAAACATCGACATGGTGACAATATTTTGCAAATATTTTGAAAATGCCCCATAGCTATCTTTTCGTATGCCCCATCTCAAGCACAAAATTAAGGAGACATATCCTTTGTAGCATTAATGCTGGGAATGCCATTTTTTAGGTTGGGTGGGATTCTTAAAAATGCTTGGGAAAAGAAAATAATTTTTTTTATTATCATGAAACTTACTCATTAGGGATTATGCTCAAATGTGGCTCTATCATCCCACTCTTCCATGCATTTTCACATGTTTTGAGAAAAAAAGTGAACAATCATTATGAAAGTAACATACTTGGTGGTCTTGATGGTATATTGTATGGTCTTGGCCAAAGTTTCGTGCCATGAAGAAGTGAATCACATAAGTCTTTCTAGAGCGATGCCCTCTATCACATTTCTCTGTGCACATGAGATGGGGTATTTTAAACTTTAAAATTTTTTACCAGGCCAAAAACGTATACGTCCTTCTATAATGGCTTGAAGGGTTCTTTATGGGCATTGGGTTAGATGGTCCTTAAATCAAGGAGTCTTTTGATGGCATTTATCCCTCGCTTCATCTAGTGTAATTCTATTTGTCATTAGAATGTCGTAGGGTTCGCCAAATTCAAACCTTGAGGTTCAAAATTCTACGAACCTAAAAAAAGTCCAACGTTCGTTCAGGTTAGTGTATTCCCTAAGTCGCGCCATTAAAAGGATTTCACTTCTACCCTAAGTCATTGCATCCGCCGGATTTCACTTCAGCACTAAGTCACCGCATTCACGAGATTTCTTTCATGAAGTTTGAAATTTAGTGGCGAATTACCAATTTACGAGTCGAATTAGCGGTGGAATGGATGAATTGTGAAATTACACATCGAATGAATGCGTGGAATTACCAGTACAATTAGTCGTCGAATAAATGAATGCGTGGGATTACCGGTCGAAATGTCGCGGGAGCTACAACGTAGATTGAGTCTCATCGACAAAGATGCGGCGGTTGAATGTTTAATTGATTATATATAAATAAACCAATTACTAAACTACTAATAAACGACTAATTAAGAAGACAGTAATCATTAAATTAATTTATGTTAGTTATATATTAATTGTTTACTTTCTTTTAGATTGTCTAGCATATTAGATTTTATTTTCAAAATATTTGTCACGCTACTAACCTTCTTAACCTTTTAATTTAACAAAAATATGGTGATCTTGGAAAGCTTCTCTTAATGCTTTTCGAGTACATAAACAAAATTCTAAAAAATCACAAGTAATCACTTATCCTCTTAAGATTTGATACACCAGTTCAATCTTAATGAACTTTAATCATCATCATCATCAATTAACATACCATACTAATTATATATATATATATATATATAATTAACATACATTAATTATATATATAATATTATTAATCATCGTCGAATTTGAACTTGACTATGTGACATAGGTCATCATAATAACATCATCTAATTGATTTTATAGTAATTTACTGCTAGCATTATTAGTTGTTTACAAGTAGCTATAGGACCTCCTCTTACAAGTGTCAAATTAGGAATCTTCTCAATGCATAAAAGCTTGACAATATCCATTGCGTCTTGGTTACTCACTTCATCGAAAACCCATTTGATGACAAAATTAAAAACCCATTATCTGATGCAGTTTGGATAATGTTGGTCTTTGGTTCAACTCCTATTCATTCCTTACAACTAGATTTCCCTAAACTTGCCAAACTCCGTGGTGGAGGTCCTCAATTCCCCGATCCTCTTTTCATTGTCGCTCGTCCTCCCTTGCATCTCGATGATCACTAAGTTACCATTACCATTTATAATTAGAGCATTGACACAAGCAATACCGCTGCCACAATCCTACTTCAAAACAACTTGTCACTATACCATGAAGAGCAATGAAACCCTCGATCATAAACAACTCCATGTAACCCTCGATAATAAACAAATCCATTTGGGTGATGGTTATTAGAAAATATAATGATTTTGCACATTAAGAGCTAATGTTGTCCATTAACTAAGAACATCACATTCAAAAGTAGATTGGTGTGCTAATATTATCACAACAACTAGTGGAATTTATTAAAAAAAAGTGTACATGTGAGATGCTCTCTTGTCAATTGGATTATAATAGTGTTGTAGTGAACACTCCATGAACATAATTTTGATTTTGAATGAACAGCTAGAGTTACATTGATGTGTGTATATCTTTTAACATGCAAGGTTTTACAAACTTGTAACAATTTGGAATTAATAAATCTTACCATATTCATTAACCTCGGTGACCCTCTTCGGACAACTCTCATTCTAATTATGTATATGCATATATATTCCGATTGTCTTCGCTTTTTCACTAAATCTCAAAACATTTAGAATGGTGTATTATGTGATAACATGTATAGAACTCAAAGGGTGTTCTGCAGTGAGTGAGAGTGAGTGTTGTGAGGAAAAAAAATGTATAGTGAGTGAGAGTGAGAGTTGTGAAGAAATAAAATGTATGTTAATAGGAGTCACTTGAATAGTTTTTGGGGTGGCTTTAATGGATTTGATGAGGGGGTGGAGAGGGGAATTTAAATTTGATTCATCTTCATTATTTATTTAATGGATTCTAAAGTGTTAGGGTCCTAACCCGCACATAGGTAGAACAATATATTTGGATGTAATAAAGGTCAATATTAATAAGGCCTTTCAATAAAATAGAATAAGACGGATGTAAGAAGACCTAATAGAAGCTTCCGCTTCTAGAAGGATCTTCCTCTAGATGCTTCTTTTAATAGACATATTTAGTATAAATAGGAATCAAGGGTATCAAAACCCTAGCTTGGATAATATTGTGATAGAGTGTTGCTCACTGGAGGTTGCCCCCTCGAAGAGGCATGTGAACATTGCTTTCAGAATCAAAATGTTATTTCTGTTGTTGTTCTTATCTCATTTTAGTGCTATTGTGGTGATTGTTCTGGTTATATTGTTGTTATTCTGCCATTTCTAGCATTTTATTTCTGTTCTTCATACTTTTTATATCTGGTATATTACAAGTGGTATCAGAGCACTTTCCTCGGCCGAAAGTGTGGGTTAATTTTTTTTCCAGGGTATAAACGTATTCTAGCGTCTTTAAGCCACAGAGATCTATCGTTACTCGCATAAATCCACGGTTGAAGGATTCATACACGCAGAAAATACAAGTGGTACTTAAGCGCACATTTGTTGGCCACCATTGTAACCCCTGTTGGTACCCCTTCGAGTGGTAGTGCATCAGACAACACCTGTGTACGGATCGGCCTAGATTACCTAAAGCCCTCTTTAGATAAACCGATCGGTCGCCTGACTGTTATAGTGTCATCGAGAACAACACTTGGGAAGATACTCTCTATTACCTGGGTAGTCAGGTAGTATGGCTAAGGGTACAGTCTATCCTCCTTAGTTAGTGCCCTGAGATATTGGGCCTGTTAGCGTCAGATGTCACTCCTGGATTGCTTGCAGGAGCAGAGCCCAACGCCCATTATTTTTATGTCACAATTTGTTTAATGGGGTGATCGAATGGATAAAGACTCAAGAAGATATAACTTTAACTCAGGAGACTGGGCCTAGTATGTAGACAGCAAGGGAGGTCTTGATCCAACTTCCGTCAGTAAATGGATTAAAGGGTGGTAGATGGAAGACTTGTGAGAAGGGTGAGCAAGATTGCCTCAGGTGACAGGCCTTCGGAAGCTTGAGGATGAAAAACTCAGAAGCCAAGATCCTCTTGGTCCAGAGCCTCAAGGAGCTGAAGGGTGACTTGACTGGATCCTCCAATTCCAAGTCGTTCAGTGCTAAGAAAATCACAGGAATCGATTAGAAACAATGCAATTGTTACAATGATCCAACCTACATCATCCTATAACATCTACAACTCGACTGGATCCTCCAATTCCAAGTTGTTTTCACACAGTAAACAAAGAGATGGAAAAGAGGCTAACATCCATAAAGTAAGAAGTCTCCAATGCCTTATACATTAACCAGAGCGACCAACGCTTCATCAAAACTTTACAATCGAGAGCCTTGCTCATCCATCGATCATTACAAAAAAAAAAAATTGAGTCTATATACTCAGAAGAATTCGCCTAACAGAGCCGTGCTCAGTCATCCAAAGCTTGGTGTCCCTTCAGCCAAATTCGGACGAATATTCTTCTTCATACGCCACCTTAACTGTGCATGGCTCCTGCAAGGGGAGTAGCTGAGCCATTAAATGTCAAGTTGGCGTGTACAGACCTCTCTAGCTAGTCGAGGACTCGGCATGGCCTTCTTTGGAAAAATGGGTACACAGGACCCTCTTGAGGAGACAACTTACCAGACGGTCCATACCCTACACTTATTGAATGAGGAAAGGTTTCAACCACCCCTTCTCACCTTCATTTACTCCAAGTGAAAACCAGGGCTAAGGTCATATTATATGGCACCTGGAGATCGCAATGATCCTTTCGGCGACTAGACTCGACACCCTTGGCCCCTTTTGCACAACTCTTTTTATTTTCCCATGTGACCACGGGCTGTGACCCTATGTTTATTCCCAAAGGAACTTTCGGCGTTCGCGAATAGGAAGGGACTGATACTTGCTTCTTAAAATCATGATGAACGAAACACCAAGACGGCTTAATTTGGCACCACGCATCCCTCTCAGATCTGACGGTCCTGGACTCACTCGATGATATTGTGGGCCCGAGTCCTAGATGCTCCTGGCACTTCATGTTTCGAGGATATGAAGGAGATGCTCCTTGTGCATCGGAGTCGCGATGGGAAAAAAGGCGAGGGGCCTCGTCGTGCACCACATGTCCTCTTTGGATGGACGACTGAGACTGCTCCGTGATACTGCGGGCCCGACTCTTGATGTTTTCGGTGCTTCGGGATTCGGGGTTTCGAGATATAGAATGACATAGAACCCTCACCTTTTGAACTCCTGAATGTCGAAAAACAGACGTGACTAGATCTCACGCCACATGTCCCTTGGATGGATGGCTTCTATCCATCGCACTAATCTCAGCGTAGCTCCGCTAGCCATGATTTCCCGCCAACCGTTGATCTACTCCTATGGATGGATCCTGACCGTCGACAATATAATATTGTCCGCTTACTTGCTTGGAAGCTCAAAACGAGATTTTCCATCCTGTGCTCGGGCGCTTCTTGCGCCACTTGCATCCCTAAATGTTCTTGTGCCTCAGATGAGAAATGTTACTAACATTAGGCTCCATGGGGGATAGAGTCATCCCTGTGATGCTCTAAGGACTCATTTTGCAGTTTCAGTGCCTTGTTGTTGGGCTATGGGGTCGTTTATTTAAAACTTAAAGATGGAAAGAAAAACAATATTTACAACCACAAAGAGCCATGTGCGGCTCAAGAGAAAAATATTTTTAGGAAATGCCCATTCACAGGGCCATTGAAAGCTTCTTGATCTTTCAAATCCCATAACCTGTAGGTATTATTCGAGAAAACTTTGGAGACTTTGAAAGGCCCAATCCACAGGGCTTCAAATTTTCTGTGCTTGCCTTTATCTTGTTTAGGAGCATCCCATTTCAGTACCAGATCTCCTATACGAAGCTCTTCCTTCTTGGCCTTCTTATCAAAAACCTGCTTGATCCTTTGCTGATAGTCCTAAATTTTGTCCATTACCTGCTCCCTGGCCTGCTGGACTTCCACTAGCTGATGAATCCTTCTGATCATGTCATCAGGCTCCTCTTGATGATCCTGGAGGAATTTTGCCACAGGAATGGCTAAATGAGAAGGAAAAACAGCCTCCGCTCCATAGACTAATTAGAAAGGAGAGATGCCTATAGATCTCTTTGTAGCCACTTGATCGACCCATAGAGAAAACTTCAATCTTGAATGCCAAGCCTTCTTGTTGTCTTCCAACAATCTTTTGATGATCCTTATCAGGCTTTTGTTGGAGGACTCTGCTAAACCGTTGCCCTGGGGATAATATGGGGTGGAGTGAATCAGTTTGATCCCGAATTTCTCACAGAACTTGGCTAATGGCTCAGCCCTGAAAGAGGCCGCGTTATTAGTGACAATCTTACATGGGCAGCCGAATCTTGTGATGAGGTCCTCCAAGAATCCAATGATTACCTTGTGGGAAGCATTCCTGGTGGGGATAACTTCAATCCACTTGGTAAAGAAATATGTAGCAGTCAGGATCCATCTGTGTTTCCCACTGGAAGCGGGGTGAATTTCTCCAATGAAATCTAGGCCCCACTGCTGGAAAGGTCCTGAAACAACCACAGGATTTAACGGAAAGGACTTGATCTATTGTTTTCCTGCAAATCTTTGACATTTGATGCAGGCTCTGACCCTTCTACAGATGTCAATGAACACGGTGGGCCAGTAGTATCCAGCCCCGAGGATTTTGTAGGCTGTGGTTTTCCAAAAATGATGCCCTCTGCATAGGTTGTCGTGAAATTCAACCATGATCCTGTCAACCTCTTGCGGATCTACACATTTCAAAAGAAACCCCAGGGGGTCTTTCCAATACAAAACATGACCGACAAGGCAGTACCTGACTGCTTTGAGCTTCAGATATTTTGCCTTGTTTCTTTGCAGGCCATCTGGAGGCCACAACTCCTGTAGAAAATATATGACATCCTTATACCAGGGACATCGAGCCAATGGGGGCTCCCTTTGAGGGTCTATTTCAAACAACCGACCCTGCTGAATTCCTGAGCATTCGTTGATGAAACTTACCCCAAAATCTTTGCAATTGGCTTCAGCCAATAGCTTGGATAAACCTTGACCTTTGATCAATTTGGTAGGCTTTATTTCCAAGTCAAATTCCAGAATCTTGGCTATCCACTTACTCCTTCTCCCGTCTATGCCAGGCTGAATATGAATGTCTTGAACAACAGCTGAGGGGACATAAGAGATGATTTTTTATTGCAGTACATAGACTCTAAATGCCTTGAGATCCTTTACCAGGGCATAGGCCTGCTTCTCCATAGTATCATACCTGATTTCGGCATCTCTCAATGCTCGGCTGAAATAGGCAATAGGCTGCTCTAGCCCAACCTTGTTTGTTTGTAATAAAACAACGACCACTGTGTCAGGCGAAGCAAAGGAAAAAATAACGAAATCCTTCGAGTAGTCGGGACTGATAAGCACAGGGGCTTCATCCAGGGCCTTCTTTATTTTATCAAAGGAATTTTGCGATTCAGCAGTCCACCTTACGTCATTTCCTTTCCTTAACATGGTTGTTATAAGTTTTACCTCCTCAGCAAAGTTAGGCACAAACCTCCTCAGAAACTTAATCTTACCAAGGAAAGATTGGACCTCCTTCTTGGACCTCGGGATTGATAAGGCTTGTGTTTCCTTAACTCTGCTAGGATCGATCCTGACTCCTTCCACTGATACTACGTGGCCTATTAACTTTCCTTCTTGCATAGTGAAAAGAGATTTCTTAGGGTTTAATGACATGCCAAAACTCCTGCATCTCAGGAAAACCTTCCTGAGATGACAACATTGTTCTTTATCGGACTTTGAAAATACTATGATGTCATCTAGATAGACAACCACAAATTTATCCTTTTTCCCAATGAAAGCTATGTCCATGGCACGTTGAAACGTTTCCCCTGCATTCATCAGTTCAAAAGGCATCTTGGCAAACATGAATGTTCCCCATGGAGTGGTAAATGTCATATTTTCCCTGTCCTCAGGCAGAATAGAGACTTGATTGTAGCCAGAGAAACCATCGATCATGGACATCCTAGATGCTCCCATTACCCTCTGCAGTATATGTTCCATCTTTGGTAAGGGGTAGTTATCCTTTCGTGAGCTCCTGTTCAGGTTTCTGAAGTCTACACTGTTTGCACTCTTTTCGTCGTTTGATGAGCAAAAAGTGAGTGCTTACATGCCTAGTTGGGCTCTGCTAGTCATGACAGTTGTGATGTAAAAGGTTAGAAAGAAAACAACTAATCTATTAACAAGAATTAAACAAAAACTAAATAAAACTATGAGCATAAGAACAAAAATAAAAGCAAATGACAATGGACCAATATCACCAATGTATTAGCTGGTCTGATAGATGAAATGCAAAGATACACAAAGGAGAAAGAGGACTTGGGTCCCTTCCCTCTCCAATGGAAGGCTCTTGAGGCCCTCAACTGATTGCTCTCCTTTCAAAGAAAAAGATGAAATGTGGGTGAAAGAACTCCAATCTTATCCACTCAAGTGAGGGGTGAATAGCTTATGAAATGCAGCTTACAATGTGTGTTTCCAAAGAAGGGGTCTCTAGAAATCTCAGCAGCATAACAGTATGAAGAATTCCTTGAAGAAATGGTGGTCATTCATGGCTTTTTATAGCCAAGCATTGGGTTATTATGCAACCTCTTTTGAATGTGAAAAGGGGCTCTTTAGGGCACAATTAGGTCTTTGACCAGCCTCCCCACGCAGATTGAACTCGGATTTGATGTCAAATCGACTTGGGAGCCGATCCATTAGTGGTTGGGAGGCTGACCAGCTTCATAAATGCGCCGTTTGGCAGGCGCGCGGGTTTTGCACACCACAGCCGCGGATATACGCTCCAGGTATGAAGACGTTGCGCGCGCGTGCACGAGCGCTCAGTGGGTGCAAAGCGCCTTTTAATTTTTTGGCCATTTTGTATAGTTTTGACCCTTTTGCTGTGCTGTGGAATTAATCCTTGTGCCATGAATGACTGTTTTTCTGTGCTGACGATGTGGAGTTCTTGTCGCCTTGTGCGGACGAAATTTCAGTGATAACATACACAGAGTCTGATTTCTCCATTCTTTTTCCTTATTGGTACCAAGTTGGCCACCCACTCTGAATATCTCAGTGGTACGATGATTTGGGCCTGCAACAGCTTCTTCACTTCCCTCTCCATAATAGGCAGCAACATAGGATTGATCTGTCTTAGCTTCTGCCTAAATGGATTTGCCTCTCTTTTCAACGTGTGTTATATGTTTTTAGATCTTCATAGGTCCAGGCAAACACATCAGCAAATTCCCTCAGAAGTCTAGCGTATTCAGACCTTTTCTCCTTTGTCAGACTTCTTGACAATTTGACAAACTTGGGCTCCCTCTCGGTGCCAATGTTGCACTAAACAGTACCAATGTCATCCTCTGAGATTTCCCCCTTTAATGACACATCATTTCTATCAAAAAGCCTTTCCAAAGGAACCAGTCCCCTTGGAATTTGGTTGCTGGGGAGCTGCACGATGTTACGCTCTGCTATTTTGCTCAGAAACTTAACCCCATCAAGATCTCCTTCAGAGACAGAATCTTGGTCGATATGCATCTCTAAAAATTCTTCGTCAGTCTCCAAGAATTTCTTGATCTCGAGATCATCCTCGAATACCTTCCAATGTTTGACATTGTCAGGTATGGAGGGCCTGTATTTTACTTCTACATCATATCTGAATTTGGGCGGCAAGGGTACTTTGAAATTGCTTGCAGATGTAGCCAAGGAATCTGCCACTGTGTTCTTCTCTCTAGGGACAAAAGAGATGTTGAATGCTAAGAAGAAATTGTCAATTAAGTCCCATACCTCATTTCTGTAGCTTCTGAGTCGAAGATGCTTAACCTGATAAGCGCTTCTGATCTGCTGGACCACCAACTCTGCATCTCTGAACACTGCTACTTCCTGAATTCCCATTTCCCTTGTGGCTCTTAATCCTAGGACAAGAGCTTCATACTCTGCCACATTGTTGGTAGTTTCAAATTCTAGTTTGTATGACAGAGATATGGTTTCCTGAGCAGGTGACACAAAAAACACCCCAGCTCTAGCGCCTTCCCTGGAAAAGGCTCTGTCAAAGAACATTTTCCAGATGAGGGTGATAGAGGGAGGAAATTTATAGGAAGTGGTGGGTGGCTTTCTGAGTTTTAGAGGAGGCTCAGGAGCATTAGTGAGTTGTAGTACACTGGAACCTAAATCAGTGTCCAAGGCGAAAATGGGATGGTTGGTAGGATTGGCCTCATCATTGATTATATAGGCCAGTTGGGCTTCCTTGTATAGCCTTCTATGCTCTCCTCCAAACACTGGGATAGTAGCATATGTGAGGTCCATCTGCAAAGTTCCCCCCGGTCTTTTTATCCAAGATCTTGATAACAACATACCAAACTTGGGGGGGACATCAACTACTACAATATCCATGACCACACTTTTCATGGGCAACTGAAACAAGGTCACGACCAGGTCTTTGATAACCCCTAGACATTGAACCTTTCTGGAGTCAAAGGAATAGAGGTCATGATAGGATCAAGTGAATTCCAGCCCTAACTCTTCTATGATAGTTTTGGGCATGAGGTTGTGAGAGGCCCCTGAATCCATCAAGCAGTTGTGCAGTACCTTGTCATGTATGTTCAGGGAAGTGTAGAAGGGAGGGGATGAGTCATTCCTGTCTTCTACCATAGGACCTAGAATAACTGCAGGCTTCTCATCTTGCAAATTGATGGAGTCTATGGGAAGGCATGAGACCTCAGACTGTAAAATCTCAGAGAAGCGTTTCTTGAACCCTTCATGTTTAATCAATTCGGTCAGGGGCACAGGGATTCTGATCTTTTGAATTTCATGCTGGAAATTAAAAGAAGATGTAAGCTTCAGGATTTCTCTTATTTCGAGAACCTAAATCTGGACTATGGGAGAGAGGGGTCGGAGCTTCTTACCTCCGTGACTATCTGCTATTTCATTAGTAGGCTTCTCTATTCTAGTGGACTGCTTATGAACATCAGGTGCTACTGTCTTTTTCTTAGACCTCAGATCATACCTGCCTTGGATACCACTAGCCTTGTCTCCCTTGCTCAGTTCATTTAGCTGGTTATCCATGAGAGACTCCTCGTATGCTGATTGAGTGAGATGAGGAAAAGGAGGAGTGTCTCCAAAGCAATGGATTTCAGGATCCATCTCATCTGTTTCCCCCCCTTCTACCTCGGCCATAAAATTGTTTTGAAAAGGGGCCTGAATCTTCTAGTCTTCTCTGTCTCTTCCCCTCTCCCTTTGCACAGTCGGGGAAGTAATATTGTTTGGCCTCCTGAAACCTCCTTTGTTTTTGGTGTTTTGCGGCCCTTGTATGCTTGCCTCGTCTCCACCTTCATTCTCTCCATCTCTGCAGACATAGACTTCACCATCTTGGTCAGTTAATCTACTTGAGGGTGGGGCACCGATGGGCCAGAAGTTGAGGTTTCCGATCTTCCCTTTCTTCTGTCTGCATCGGCCTTGTTCCTCAATCTATCAACTGCTAATACATTGGATTCCACTTCTATGGCCGCATCTTGCATTTGAGCTAAGGAGGTGGCTCTTCTTTCTCTCAATAAAAGATAGAAGTTGGGGCCAAATGCACTAGCATAAGAAATCCTGGCCGAGGCTTCTAAGAGTTTTATTTCAGCTGGAATTTTATTATACATCTTATTGAATCTTTTGGAGAAGTTAGAGACACACTCTCCTTCCATATTCTTCAAAGACCCGAACTCCATCATGTAATACATGAAATCCTTCCTATCTCCCCACTACCTCAGGAAAGTACTATCCAGGGCTTCGATCCGAGTAATAGATTCGGGGGCCAATCCTCTAAACCACTTCCTCACCTCACCATCCAGGCTCTGGACGAAGACTCTCATCCAGACATCTTCATTTTCAATGTTCAGGTTGTCTGCATAACTGTAGAAATCAGCCAGGTGCTCTTCCGCAGTTACGTCCCCTTCTCCAGTGAACTTGGGCATATACTTCAAGTAATCTCCAGCAGGGAGAGGATTCATAGGATGGGGTAGGATTAAGGGAGCATATCTGGAAGCAACTATGGCATCCATTCTATTTAGAGGGGGATTAGCACCAGCCATAGGAATATTAGGTGGAGGAGAACTTGGAGGAGAAGGAGTTCGCGAATGGGCTACTGGGAAAGAGTCTCGAAGTGGAATGGGAAACAAAAGGGGATTTAAAGAGAAGGCTAATGGGTTCAAATTAGCAGATTCTCCTCTTTGTGTAGGAGTGGTAACAGTAACAAGAGGAGAAGTGGTAAAGATAGGAGTGGAGAAATCTTCTGTAGTCCTGGGTCTACGCCAAGGTACAGCTTCAGAGGAGAGGGGAGTGACAAGGATTTCTCCCTCCAATCCCAGACTATGAGGGGAAAACTTAGTAGGAACACTCCCAAAATTCATGAAATGGGAAACCTCTAAAGGAGGTCTGTTAAGAAACTGAGAAGGAGAAAATGGAGTTCCTACAGAAGGAGATGGCAGATTACTTGGTTCAGCGGTGGAAGCTTCTTCTTTAGAGGTCGTTCCTTTTCTGAGAACCACCTCCAGATCGGTTTTAGGTGTAGACAGAGGCAGCTGAGGATGGGACCATGTGTGTCTACCTCTGAAAGCCACAATTAACATGGCAAGGTTCGCCACAGAGGAGTCGTCACAATGGAGTCGCCAGGTGCATAGTAGCAATATTCAAAGGATCTGATACCTGATGCACCTTCAAAATTAGAGGCTCAATGTCGTTCAATCCTAAGGAAAATTATCAACTTCATCCCCGACAATGGCGCCATAAATGTTATCGTCAGATGTCACTCCTGGATTGCTTGTAGGACCAGAGCCCAATGCCCATCAGTTTTATGTCATGATTTGTTTAATGGGGTGATCGAATGGATAAAGACGCAAGAAGATATAGCTTTAACTCAGGAGACCGAGCCTGGTATGTAGACAACAAGGGAGGTCTTGATCCAACTTTCGTCAGTAAATGGATTAAAGGGTGGTAGATGGAAGACTTGTGAGAAGGGTGAGAAATACTGCCTCGGGCGACAGTCCTTCGGAAGCTTGAGGATGAAAAACTCAGAAGCCAAGATCCTCTTGTTCCAGAGCCTCAAGGAGCTGAAGGGTGACTCGACTGGATCCTCCAATTCCAAGTCATTCAGTGTTAGAAAAATAGGACCGCGGAGCAATAAAATAAAACAAATGCAGAAACAACATACAGAAGACACACAATACAAGAGAGACACAGATTTACGTGGTTCACCCAGTGTGGGCTACGTCCACCAGAGAAATTGCCAGGTCCTTCCTTTATTATTATCCAGCAAAATGAAGGGATAA
>JASDQU010317449.1:0-13326 GCA_032191745.1 Picea mariana | reverse complement strand
CAAATATTAAAGAACAACTTGACCATGGCACAAAATCGCATGAAACAACAAGCAGATCAACATCGTAGTGAAAGAAGTTTTGAAGTAGGGAATTGGGTGTTTTTAAGACTACAACCATAAAACAGATGTCCCTCAAGCAAGACAAGAAGGATAATAAATTATCACCAAAGTACTATGGACCTTATAAGGTGTTGCAAAAGATTGGTACTATGGCATACAAATTGGAGTTGTCTGCATCTTCATGAGTACACCCAGTTTTCCATGTTTCATGCTTAAAGAAGGTTATAGGTGAAAAGATCCCAGTTCAAACTATATTTCCAGAACTTGACGAGGAAGGAAAAATAATATTGGAGTCGGAATCCATCACTGACACAAGAACTCGCCAGCTGAGGAATAGATCCATTTCAGAGTATCTCATTAAATGGAGGAAACTACCTGCTGAAGATTCCACTTGGGAAGATGAGTATTTTATACAAAAGCATCTAGAGTTACTCAAGTGTTGTGGATAACACTTGTCTCAAGGGGAGGGGCATGTTAAGCCCTAAATAGTGGCTCATTACCCCTTAATTGGGGCATATTACATTAGTAATTTTATTTTATTTATGTCGGCTTTATTTCATTAGTTGTAATTATTCCTCCTAGTCTCCTATATATACCAAGGAGACATTTTCATTTGGAATCATCTGGGAATTGTACATTTATGTGGGCATAAGGAGGTTTCCCACTCGAAGAGGCTTATTATTTGAATTTCTCTCTTTTTCAAGGCATTGAGTACTTATTCTGAGGTTTTTCTATGCTATATTGATATTTGGTTCTTAACATTGTTAAATCTTATGTGTACATTGCCATTGTAAGATAAGAGTTGGGACATACATAGAAAGGTTATATGTATGTATGTAAGTTTCAGTTGGATGAATATAACAGAGGAGTATTGTTTCAATGTGGGTTGTTATGTCTGTGTCTGAATGAATGGTAGACTTTGGTTTATTTTCAATTCTCTGTTATTTTCTTGTTCTTGTATCCATGAATACATTTGCATTGTCGAATGTATGAGTCACTGTGAAGAGTGAACAAGTTTTGATTGGTTCTCTTTGTTGAGCAAGTGAAAGGTCTGCATAGTGTCCACAAGGAGTGCGTGACCGAGCCTATTTCGAATCGAAGGCTCGGAAGAGATAGTGAGAACTTGTATGTATGCAAGGAGTGCATAAACATCTGCAAGAAGTGTGTGAAAGATTTTTCATACGTGAAAGCTCAGGAGGGGTAGTGTGATCTCAGTCATGAGAGATAGAAGTGGTTGGAGAATAGTTGCAAGGAGTGAAAATTCATTCATAGAGTAGTCAACTATGCAAGAAGATATGTTGCAAGCCATGGATAGATCGAGATTTCGACTAAGTGTCGAAGGAAGTGTCCAGATGAATTCAAGTAAGTTAAGCTCAGGAGGAAGAGCGATGGAAATCTCAAAAGAGAGAGATCCCTGGAATCTTCACTAAATTCAATTAATGAGATTCATTATGGAAGGAGACGAGCGGTTCCAATCCATTGGATCTGGGAGAACTACGAGGAGGATAATCGTGAAGTGTTTCGGTACTTCGGGATTTGGAAAGTTTGGAGACTTGATGAAAGCAGAGTCATGAAATCCAAAGTTGTGATTCGATCTTAGCTATTGATCACGAGAGAGGCACATGGCGATGGATTAAAGAGTTCGGGAATTAGAAATTTGGAGTTTCGTGGAGAGAAGGCCTAGAGTTTCATGAGGTCGCGAAACCTGAACTATAGTGGGGCTGGCAGAACTAAGGAGACGTGTGACGGAAGTTTGGAACCTTGGAGAAGAGAACTTTGGGAAAAGATGAAAGAAGAGTTTGGTATATCCTAGAAGTCTAAATCGTGAAGGAATAGGCCCACGGTAATCGTCATGGTCACTTGCAGAAGAAACCTGTGTGTGCGGGTAGATTCGTTTCGGGTGCCCGCAGGGACCCAAGCAGTCGCTCCGACTCATTTTTGTGAACAATGTAAGACCGAGAGGTAGATAATCCCTTTGGAGGGAAGGGGATTTGCGTCAAGAGTGGTATCAGAGCGGAGGTAAATAAATTTGTGAACAATTGCAACATTTGTCAGTATGCCAAGGGGAAGAAGTCGAACACTGGGTTGTATGGATTTCATGTTGGGATTGCCAAGGACACAAAGAGGAAGTGATTCCATATTTTTGGTGGTGGACATATTTTTGAATATGGCACACTTTATCCCATGTCAGAAGACCAGTGATGCAATGCATGTTGCGAATTTTTTTTTCAGAGAAGTTGTGAGACTCTATGGATTGCCCCGGAGTATAGTTTTAGACAGGGATACCAAATTTGTTGATCATTTCTGGAGGACGTTGTGGAAAAATTTGGGGATAGAGTTTTCTTTTAGTTCTAGATATCATACACAAATAGATGGACAGACCGAAGTGGTGAATAGAAGCCTACGGGGTTTGCTGAGGAGTTTGGTCACTAAACAGCATAGTCATTGGGATCGGATTCTAGCACAAGCCAAGTTTTCATATAATGACTCAATGAACAGGAGACTGCAATTCCATTTCCCAAGCTCAGGAGGAAGAGAGATAAACTTCCAGGAGGGAAAGAGAAAGTTCACAGAGGAGCAGTGAGCTTTGAATGTTTTCAATCCAAGCAAAGTCGCAGAAGATTTCGAGAACATCCTAAGTCTCGAAAGAAATAATTTGTATGAAGTGTGAAAAGGGGTCAATGACTTACCAAAGTCCCGAAGGCCATGAATTTTTCCATCGTCGGAGGAGATAGGTGGCAGAAGATCAACAGGTTCGGGAGCAAGAACTCCAGGACATTTTCCAGGAGCAAACAAAGATCTTCGCGAAGTCGTGAGGTGCGAAGTGATTTTGGATCGTTGGATCAAGAAGGCACATGGCAGAGATCCATGCAGTCATAGGAATAACCCTTTGGAGAAAAATCAAGAAAAGGAGAGAATACCCGAAGAGCTGAGATCCGAAGAAATCTTAGTCATCCATCGAGATAGTATGCATGGTGAGAAATCAACACTTCGTTGATTCACAAATTGGGAGGAAAATATTTGGGAGAAGAG
The DNA here is from genome assembly GCA_032191745.1 of Picea mariana. Taxonomy (NCBI): domain Eukaryota; kingdom Viridiplantae; phylum Streptophyta; class Pinopsida; order Pinales; family Pinaceae; genus Picea; species Picea mariana. The sequence goes on along the minus strand of JASDQU010317449.1, from coordinate 10,233 downwards.
ATGATTCACAAAGTCCAAACTTGTGAGTTGATCGCATCCATTGGTCATAAGGAGGACATGGACCATAGATCCGGTCCCGAAGAATTCACCGATTCGGAAATCATGAAAAGGGGGAGTAGGCAGCTCACGAAATTTCTGAAGCACGGAGGCATGGAGGGATTTGGCCCACGGTCATAGTTTGTGGTCACATCAAGGAGGGATAATAGCATGGAGATCTAGTTTTCATTAGTGATAAGGCTCAAAAATTGCTAAGAGGAGGGCCCACGGGTGCCACATAAACTGCGCCAAAAAAGGAAGAAAGGACATGTGATAGAGCTTTTGGTTTCCAAAAAAAGGACCTAAGGAGTCGCTCTAAATCAGGTGTTTTCAAATGATCCTAGACCGTGAGGTCGAGAAGCCCCTCAGGAGGGAGGAGAAGGGGGGGGGTTCTACACCAAGAAAGCTAGAATAATATACCCCATTAGACATTGTGACTAGATTTCAAATTCTGTGATTATGAGAAAAAATACTGGGGAGATTCAGATGTGTGTAGATATCAGGGACCTCAAAAAATCAAGTGTAAAGGATAATTATCTTTTTTCTAACATGGAGTTTCTCCTCCAACAAGTCACGAGATCAGCCTTCATGTCCATGTTAGATAGTTTTTATGGGTATAATCAAGTGTTGGTTGTTGAGGAAGACACATCAAAGACGTCTTTCATAATGCCTTGGGAGACATATGCATATTCTTGGATGACCTTTGGTTTAAAAAATGTTGGAGCTACATTTAAAAGGGTTGTATATCATTCTTTTGAGGGATTGATAGGAAAATTCATGGTGGAATACCAAGATGATTTAACAGTACACTCAAAAACAAGGAGCAATCACATTCATCACCTGAGGAAAGTTTTTGACAGGTGTAGGTTACATGGTGTTGCTTTAAATCCAAAAAAATGTTTATTTGTTCTAACTGAAGAAAATTATTGGGTCACATTGTATGCAATAAAAGAAACTATATTGATCAAAAGAGAGTTAAATTTATAAATGAACTCAACCCCCCATCATCTAAGAAGGGATTTCAGTCATTTTTTTGAAAAATCCACTTTGTAAGAAGATTTTTCCCTGACTATGCAAGTATTGTGAAGTCGATCAATTCATTGTTGAAAAAGAAACAAAGGTTTGAATGGACAGTGGATACAAGGGAATATTTTAATAATATTGTTGGGTCGCCAAAGTACCATCTTTTTACCAACCTTTCACTTCACTTTCAATTCACTTTCACTTCACTTTCCAATGGTACTTTCAAGTAGACATATTATTTTCCAATGCATCTATTTTAGTGTTTTTGAGTGAATTTATGATTAAATATTGGAAAAATGACATGTTTACACTTATTTATGAAAGTGGGACGAGTTTCATGATGTTTACAGGTGTATTTGAAGACTCCAACCAAGTCAAACTTGACCATCAAGCCTCAAATTCGAATCCTCTTCAACCCCTTGAAGATTTGATGAAGATTTGGAGATTTAGTTAAGTATCTTGGATGGAGATTAATCATGAAAGAGAGATTTGTGAGAGGATTTGTAGAGATATCACTTGATAGGTGTGAGCACATGGTTGTAACCAAATGAGACATTTGTGGATCTAGGAGAGATTTGTGGATCTAAGTTATCTTAAATTTTTGTTTAAATAGGAGTGCCTCCTCCATTTCAGGAAAGGACTCCTGGAGCATTGTGTCCAACTTACGATGGAATAATAATCAAGGTTTATTTTCACATCAGTTTCCATTCTCTAGTTTAGATTTAGAATTCTTTAGTTTATGTGATTGAGCTCACTCCAAATATATCATAGTAGCATTTTCTTCTTGTTCTAATGCTTTGAATAGGTTTGTATGCTTTATTGTTTTTATTAGAATTATTTGATGATCTTGATTGTTGATAGGTTATTTAAAACATTACGAGAAGACCTTTTTTTTTAAGTGTATTTATTTTCAATGCATGAGTGTTTACTTGATGATCTTGATTGTTGATAGGTTTTGTGAAACATCATGAGAGGACCTCCTGTAAGGGAGCTAGTGTTTTCTTTCCTACAACAACTAAGTCTTATTAAGTGGAATGAAAGAGTTAGGATTTGATTGAATTTTCTTAGATTAGAGTTAGATGCCTACTCCTACATATATTTTGCTGGAATCATCACAAGCTTACGAGCATCCCTGGTTGATAATTAAATGAAATCAATTTAAGCAATTAAATTTCCCAACAAATATCAAAAAGGAAATCATTATAGCTCCAGTCCTCAATATCCCATATTTTCAAAGAGACTTCATCATTTATTCATATGCTACAGAAACAGTTGTGGCATATGTTCTTACTTAGACAAATGCCAAGGGTGAATAATTTCCAATTAGTTTCAGGAGCAAGACCCTTCATTATTATGAATTAAGATATGTAGAATTGGAGAAGCAAGCCCCATCTCTTGTAAAATAAGTGGCCCACTTTCAGACTTATATACTAAATTATCATATCATTGTGTATGTTCCATCCTCTCCTGTGAAGATGATTTTTAAATCAACAATTGAGAGAAGGAAAATGGGCAAAATGGATGGAAAATATTCAAGAATATGATATTGAAATTAAGCCTTTAAAAGCAGTTAAAGGCCAGGGTTTATGTAAGATCATTGCAAAGGGTGATTCTTTGGATGGAGTAATTTCAATTTCAGTAGGAGAACCCATGGCAGTTTCAGAATGGTATAAAGATATTATATTCTACTTGAGATCTAGACAATTTCCAATCACCATGAACCTAAATAGCGAAGAACATTGAAAATGAAGTCAAATCAATATGTGCTAATTTCTGATATATTGTTTAGGAGGAACTATGATGGCATATTGTTTAGATGTGTTGATGAAAGGAAAGCTCAAGAATTGATGAAAGAATTCCATGAAGGTATATGTGGTGGAAATTTTGCACCTACCCCCATGGCCCGTAAAATAATAAGAGTTGGGTTTTGATTGGCCATCATTTTTTAAGGACTCATATGATACCATAAGGAAGTGTGTATCTCGTCAACAATTTTCAGGGAAAATGAAAAAATATGCAATGTCATTACAACCTATATCTGTAGAAAAACCATTTCCTCAATGGGGACTCGATGTTGTTGGACTAATATATACAAAATCAAGAAAAGGATGTATATATATCCTCATCACTACAAATTATTTTACAAAGTGGTCGGAAGCAGTAGTATTAAAAAGGGTTGATTCTTAAGAGTTGATTAAGTTTCTCAAAGATAATATTTTCTCAAGGTTCAGTGTCCCAAAAAAATTCATTACTAACAATGGCTCAATTTTCATTGGTTCAAAATTTACATAATTTTGTGGAGAATATGGGATTGTTATGGGGTACTCATCAAATTATTATCCACAAGGGAATGGTCTTGCAGAATCCACCAATAAGACACTCATCCATATATTGAAGAAAACTATTGATAAGAACCAAAATAATTGGCATTTGAAATTGACAGATTATTTGTGGGTGAGCATAATGACTCTGAAAGACAACATTGAGATGTCTCCATATATGTTGGTTTACGGGAAGGAAGAAAAAATTCCAATTAGCCTCTAGCTAAATTCCTTGACTTGTGTAGTTAATACATAGGATGTAGAAGATAGTTCACCTATGCAAAATAGAGTAAACCAATTATTGAAATTGGAGGAGGAATGAAGTAAAGCCTTGAATAGAACTTCTCAGAGACAATAAAGTATCAAAAAACATTTTGATCAGAATGCAACCATAAAGAATTTTAAAAATGGTGAACTGGTGTTACTTTGGAACAATGCTAAGGATAAACCATCGATGCACACAAAATTCAAAGCACTTTGGGTTGGACCATATATCATTGAAAATATCATGGGTTTTAATTCTTATATGCTCAAAGATATGAAGAGTAAAATGTTAATGCTGCATGTTAATGGGAAATATTTGAAAAGTTTCTTCACCTGAAATTTTATCATTGCGTTGTACATAATTTCTATTTATTCATTTTGTACATCCTTACTTTTTGACCCCATAGACCAAAGGATAGAAGAATCTGGTCATGAATATTATGGATTCTTAACAACTCACAAGGGGTTATCATCCCACACTTGGAGACAATTGTTGAGACCATTTTGTGATTTCTTTCTTTCCTTCCACATTATATATTCCCTACTTCTTTACTCCATTTCTTTTCTCTCTTATACACCTCCCCTTATTCCATTTTTATTTTATCCCTTATTTTCTCCCTTTCTGGTTACTATACTTAGTCATATTCAGTGTTCACAGGTTCATGGGTTCACAGGTTGGCAGGCCTTCATTTCCACCCACTTTCTTATCTCATGCATTTGTTTTAAAACTGAGCCATTTTTCAGTTTCATAGGTTCAAGACCTCATTATCAATTTTTCATGACCTTCACTTTGCACCCCAAGTTTTGTGATCTACATTTTGACTAGCAACCTTGTCACAGGTGTTGAGCTCCAAAGCATTTCATTCCTCTTGCATGCGATTTCGACCAACTATTCTTATACACTTAGTGTATTTTTTATCATCTATACAACCACAAGTTCGTAGATTCCGAGTTGGTGGGTTCATGAATTTTTTTTTATTTGAACTCTCTCTCTTTCATCCCTGCCATTTTGTTGCTTTTCTCGATATGCATTAAGTATTGTTTAATGCTAACAAATTTTGTGTAGAACCCAAAAATATCGTCATTAATGGTGAAAGGCTCGAGGAATTACTCTTTAAATATCATTAAATCTTCATTTTCCAAGGGATTAAAATATCATTATCTTTCCAAAAATATTTATTTGAGATTATTATTTAGCTAAAGAAATAGTCTTGTCAACCTATGGCGAAATCATCTAGACAACATTTTTGTGGTGATACTCTATTTTGTAACCTAGGTCTGCACCCCTACCCCTCCTCTTTCATTTCCCTATGCCTTAATAATTTTTTTCCTCTTCTGGTTGGTGAAGTCGGTTTCCCATTACTAAGTGACTGTGTTTTTATCGTTTCTTTCTTGATTGAGTCTTTGCACATTTTGTGTCTGTTTTTATTGAAGGATAATTACATGTCGTGATTTGGTTCTGAATGCTTGTCATTATGTTTTCCATTTATTGAGATCACAATAGGGCGAACAAGCCTTTTTGTATGCACAGGAAACGCCCGTCAACAAAACGCAACAATTCAAATGTAGTCAATTTCAGGCTCAGATTGTGGGAAAAGACAAGTTAAAATTGCAACGATGGAGATCCAACAGGCCACTCAAATCGAATTTTTTGATGCATTTGGGGTTTTCAACATCATGAAAGGTTTAACGAAAAGCACAGATCTCTGAAGTTTTGGAGCCCTAAAGTTCTATAACCCCGAAGTTATGGAGACCTGAAGTAGAAAAGTGTCAAATTTCTGGAGCCCCAAAGTGTCAGAGTGTGCCCTCACTGCCACGTCACTCCGAGATTTTTTCAACTCATCATAGGCATAAATCATCAAATGTCCAAAATTTCGAAGTCCCGAAGTCATTTAAATTGATGGTTAAAGTAATCACAATCTAATTAATAGTAAATGTGAGTTAATGACTCTGGGAGAAAGTCACTTCGGTAGATTTTCATGATTCAAAATCCCAAACTCCTGAATTTTCAGAGTTCCGAAGCCCCAAAGTGCCAGAGTGGGCCTTCACTGACACATCACTGCGGGACCGTACTACTCCGGGAGGTTTTCAAATGCAACAATACAAGTGTCCCGAAGTTCTGAAATCCTGAAATCCTTTAATGATTAAAGTATTAATCTTGATTTAATAGGTCTAATATAAGCACGTATTAGTGACTTCACGAGATTAGCACTTCAGGAGATTTAGTTGTAGAGAAAACCCAGTTCTCTTGAGCTTCGGAGTGCTGAAGTGTCGAAGCCATGTGGCACTCATCAATCATGACATGTGGCACTCATCTCAGGCCCTTTGATTGCATCATCCATGCTATTTCTAGGTGACACATGTCCCTCTCTTTTCATGACACATCGACGATATGAGGTAAGGTCACCTCGTCACTCTAAGAGTTCGGCCATCCGGTAAATGTTCATACTTTGCACTCAGAAGCTCCGAACCCCAAATAGATGGAGTCCTGAAGTCACGACATGATGAAGGTTAAAGGTTTAAAAGGGGGCGCCAAACCAGGAACGAGGAAACTACATGTCCAGACTCCAAAAAAGCGCAACACGACTTGCTTTTGTCCTCAAAAATATAAGTGGGGAAAAGACACGGACACACTTCCAATTGTCTCTAGTGGCCTCCAACAATGCATGTGCATGCCATGATTGATGCAGAACTCATTTCTTCCATTCTTTGTCATTTCTGTTAGATCTCAGTTCATTTCAGTGCATGCATCAGTCCAGTTTCATTGCTAGTAGCGGTTTTCAATTATTTAATTGCAAGACTCTTTTAGTGTAAGACATAACAAATCATATTTTGTGTGTGATAAGAACCACTCCTTTTTGTTAATTCAAGGTTGGAGCATTCATTAACATACTCCAGAAGTGTGTTTTAGTTAAGTTAATAAGTTGTTTTACAGCCAAGGTGTAGAGCTAAGCCTCAGTTCCATACTAGTCGAGGGCATCCACACCTGTGATAAATAGGCATATTTTGTATGTTAGAGGGGTTGATTTTTTTGGGAAAATAGATCAATACAACAACTGGTTAGACCCATTTTGCGCATGGAATAAATCTCTTTACCTGGTGAAGATACTATTGATGATAGTGTGTTTGTGTCCAAATTCGTATGTGTTTCTTATCTTGAATACAATTTTGATTTGTGCGAAGTACATTTGTTTTCCTTCAACTACTATATAACTTGTCTTTACTAATATGCAACCTGTGATAAGATCCATGCTTTGATGAATATTTATTTTTATTGCAGCCTGTGGGAGTAATTTTGTTTTTGATACATGTTTAATGTCTTGAAATGATATTTTAAGTATTAAACTTCTTGCAGCATATTATTCATTGAGTGGTTTGTTGTTTCCCTTTGTTTTTACCTCTTTTATTTCACTTGTCTGTCATTAGTATGCCACCAGCCAAGGAGGACCCTCGTCCATATCATTTTTCCAACCCAACCATGCTCTTGTCTTGGTAGAACCAACCCTCTAACTGACCAACAAAAATTAAGAAACCAACCATTCTAAACTTGAGGTGGCCTAGCTCTACCCTTTAGAAATATAATGGGGAAGGTGATTTCGCTGATAAGGAGAATCTTGAAGCCTTCTACAGCTTTGCAGACAACTTTAACATTGACTATGCAAATGTGTGGATGAGGTTGTTTATGTAGAGTCTAGATGGGGAAGTAAGGAAATGGTTCTGGGGGCTTCCTCCAACCTCCATCACAGATATTGATGTGTTAGATGAAGATTTCATAAAGAAATGGGGAGATAGGAGAGATTATATCTACTACATCACTGAGTTTGGGGCTCTAAAGAGAAAGAATGGTGAATCTATTTCATACTTCAACGAGAGATTCAATAAGATGTATGGTAGAATCCCAGATGAGATCAAGCCAACTGAAGCCTCTGCCATGATCACTTATGCCAATGCGTTTGATTCAAAGTTCTCCCTTATGTTGAGGGAGAGAAGATCCACCACCCTATTGTCCATGCAGGAAGAAACCATTGAGGTCGAATCCAATATCTTGGCATCAGATAGGTTAAATACTAGATCTGATAAAGACAAGAAGAAACAGAGAGAATATTCCCCTTCATCCTCTAACTCAGCCACGTCTAATCCCAAACTTGATCAAATGACCAAAACTTTGAAGGATATGACATCTGAAATAGATAAGCTAAAATAGGAGTCTAAACAACCAAATAGATCTTTTCAATGGGTTGGAAATAGAAATCCAAATCAGTTTAGAAGGCCTAATGATGCACCTCAAATAATGCATAGAGAAAGGAGGAACATTGATGATCAAAGGGTACCTCCCCCTTTACAAGACCATTAGATTAAGGAGATATATGTATACAATGATGTTGTATATGATATTGTTTTTGTACTTTTCAATGAAATGGATTTTTATACCAGTCACTTAACGCAGCAAGAATATGAGGTAGAAAAACTGTCAAATCAGTTTGATAATTAGATAGGGGAAGAGGGATTTATTCAAGGCCAACCCGAGAAAAACTATGATTTGAGGCCTAGAGTGGGGGATCACAAAGCCACCCCCTCTGATCAAAACAAACAGGCTGAAGTTCCTCCCAAACCAAATACAAGTAAAGGTATGTCATCTAAATCTCAGCAACTTCCCCCATATAAAATTGCAGCCCCTAAAATAAAGAAAGATGATAGGACACCAACCTCTTTCATCCTAGATCATGAGTTGAGCAAGATCAATATCCATGTTCCTTTGACAGAACTGATGAAGATTGAACCTTTCAAAAAATCCATCATGAAATTTCTGCAACCAACTACTTCTATTGTATATTCTGATGTAATTAGTTTGCAGGAGGAGAACCCAGCCATTACTGTGGGTCCACACATTGAGGATGGATCTGATCCTTCTCCACCATTCTATATATCTTTAAATGTCCATGATAAGATCCTGCATAATTGTCTCATGGACTCAGGAACTTCTCACAATGTTATGCCCAAATTTGTTATGGAAGAACTAGGTCTGGAGATCACCAAACCCTACCAGGACATGTACTCCTTTGATTCTAAGAAAGTAAAATGCATGGGACTGATAAAGGATATGGTGGTTTCTTTGGCACAATTACCAATAAAGAGTGTAGTGATGGACATTTTTGTGGTTGACATTCCCCCAAAATTTGGTACACTCGTATCCAAAACTTGGGCTAAGAAGGTTGGAGGATCATTAAAAATGGACCTCACTTACACCACCATCCATGTGTTCGCAGCGGAACATAGGAGGATATACAGAGAGGTAATATTATCCTATATCATCAGTGACCATCATAACCCAATAAGTCACCCAAGTTATGTTGTTGAGGGTGAGATCGAGTCAAATATTTTTCATTTAAATGACGGTGAACCCGAAATATGAGTTAGCCAACGCCAATATCAACCACTGATTGATCAACAAAAAAAAGTATGGAAGATGTATTTCGATGGATATTCATCAAAGGAAGGATATGGGGCAGGTATACTCCTCATTTCCCCTTCAAAAGAGGTAATAACACTCTCTTATAAGATGGAGTTTGAAACTACTAACAATATAGTTGAATATGAAGCTCTAGTGCTGGGATTGAGGGCTGCCAAAGACATGGCCATTGATTGTTTAGAATTTTTTGTTGATTCTGAGTTAATCATCAATCAAGTTAAGAAAATATATCAATATAAACAACAAAGGATCAAGAAATACAAAAATGAGGTATGGGACCTGATCAACAATTTCTTCTAGCATCTAACATATCCTTCATCCCTAGAGAGGAGAATCGGAAGGAAGATTCTTTGGCCTTAGCTGCCAGCACCTTTAGACCTCCCATTGGTCCAAATATTAAATATCGGGTGGAAATTAGACATAGAACATCCATACCAAAAAACATAAATCACTGGCAAGTCTTTAGTGATGCTCTAGAGCTGTAGGTATTTCTACACACCATTGATGAATTCTCCAATATCTCAATCGACCAAGAAAGCCAAGAAGGAGAAAATAATGAATTAGAAAATCAACAAACATCTCATCTGTTAAAGACAGTAGTTGGAAATGATATTGTGAATCTTAAAACCAATCACATTCCAAGAGGACTAGTGTCACTGGAAAGTTTGTTTGACAGTAATGATGTCTCCAAACGAGTGACCATGAATAATCAAGAAGAAGAGATAACAGATTGCAGTATTGGGACCACTGAGAATCCCAATATCATCAAGTTGTCCAAAGAATTAGCTACAGAACAAAAGGAAATGTGTGTCAGTCTCATCAAAAGGTTTGATAATACTTTTGCATGGTTGTATGAGGATTTAAAGACATTTTACACTGACATTATCCAGCACAAGTTCCCTCTAAAGGTTGGCTCCAAGCCATTCAGACAGAAGATTCAGAAATTTAATTCCATGTTGATGTCCATAATCGAGAAAGAGATGAAACGAATGTTGGATGCAAGGATTATTGTACCATTGAGGTACTAAAACTGGGTGGCCAACTTGGTACCGGTGAGAAAGACAAATGGGGAGATATGATTGTGTGTTGATTTTCGAAATATCAACAAGTGTTCTCTAA
>JASDQU010317448.1:0-13283 GCA_032191745.1 Picea mariana | reverse complement strand
CTACATCTAGCACCTATGATATCTACTTTGCTTGTCAAGATCATTAGCTTCATATTAAAAACTATGCTCATATGGAATCACCAAATGTTGTATCTTTTCTTCTAGAATAGATTGTTGGTGTTGATCTTGATGAGATTTATCCTTCTTGAATATCACATCCAAATTATAGCTATGTCAATGCTCAAATGTAATCCATAGCTTGTAGCCCTTAAACTCCTTATGAATAGCCAATAAATATGCACTTGACTACTTTATTGTCCATATTCTTCCTATTCACCTTAGGCACATGCATGTATTACTCTATTGGCACTGTTATTAATAGACTCTAGGTTCAACACATGAGCCAACAATAGTCAATTAGTGTTATCATTTTCAATACCCTTATGGCGAAGAACTCATCCAAATACTAGTATTACCTGGTTTAACATCCCATAGAAGTCATCCAAATAATATCATTAGCATAAGAGAGCACGAAATTGTAGAAGAGTCGTCCCCATTCAATAGAGAACTTCAATCAACCATCCATAAAGTGCCAAAGCAAGTAGAACAGCTATACCATAAGATCACTCCTTACTCCTACAAAACTCTAAAGAAGAAATTCCAGAAGCCAGGGTAATGTTGTTTCTTTCCTAAAATATGTAACATTATTTGAGAGAGCATTAATATGCTCCAAGGGTGGGAGAAAGGAAATGTTGTTTTGTAGTATAGATCCTACAATTCTTTCCATACAACAACACCTTTACACCATTCATATTGTTCCAGATACCATTTACAACTCCCACTACAATTCTTCATCCTCATCCTATATCTTGCAAAACAAATTTGTGTTACAATTACAAAACATAGCATTTGTATTGTTATGCATTTTTTGCTACTATTAAAGGTTGCCAAATAATACATTTTTTGGTGTTTCAAGAAGCAACACAATGGTCTCACATCAACACTTTATCTATCATACAAGGCATCCAAATCTGAAATACCACCTTCTTAAACAACCTTCAAGGCTTCAACATATGCAAGTATATACAGGAATATTCAGGCTCAAGAAAAATGCAAAACAAATACACTTTGGACAAGTTCCAAAACAATCACATCCATCATGGAAACATCAACCAAAGCATCAAAGGATCATAAAAAAAATGTTCTAAGTAACTTCCTCATTAGTCTACAACATGAAAAGGTATATACCCTGCTATCAAATCAAAATTGGGTATATTTTGGGTAACTACATGTACTCTACAACATCCGTGCAAAATATGTACATATACAAATAAGAAAAAACATCAACAAGCAGCCCAAGTTAGCACAAACAACATGTCATATCAGTCTTCCTGGACTATGATACATCAAAAAAAAAGATGCAACAAACAAGAAGGTACCAACGCAGTCAGCCATATAAGACAAAACACTCAAGTTAACTTGAAAATGCAACCTACAAGCATACATATAGAATTCCAAGTTTTGCTCCTTATTAAAGATATTTTTCTTTATTGCATTGTTTAAAAGAGATACCAGATCTACAATTATATAGAGCATGTCAATGTCTAATATCCAAACCTTTTCAAACCTTCACTCATCCATTTTACACTTCCTCCAAACATCTCAGCCATCAGACCTATCATGTATGCATTAACCCTAGAAACCATGCAACCTACATACCTCATGCATAACACTGCATCTCTCAACTCCACTCACTCCATATCATCAACCCATCCATTACCAACCATCACCATCCATTCCTATGATCTAAAAACACTAAAAATCCAAAACTATGCATGTAGCTACAGGAAGTGATAGGAAGCTACAAGAAGCAGGAAATTGCAATGATGCAAGAAGTCTCGTCATAGTAACTATAGGAAATTGAAACAAAGAAACTTCCTTCAAGAAGCTACAAGAAACATCCTACAAGCTCATGGTTAAAAAAATTTGGAGTTTCAAAGGTATAGGAGCACATATAGGACCATGTTACACATCTTCAACTGATTCTTCAAACAATTCAACTATGTCTAAGTATTCAAGGTGCTATATGATCCCCTATAAACCTATAGGAAGATACAGGAAATAGGGAATCTCACTATTTTCAACTCCATTGATAAAATCAAGGACAAGAGACCCTCCACAAGCATGTAATTCTTCATCAACACCTTCAAAAAACTCCATGCATGCATATGAAGTAAGCTATAATAGGCATCTCACTCACTCTTTCTAAAACTCGTTTAATTTAATTAGTCAATTGTAACCCATAATATTAGGCATGGTCAACAAAACCCAATTTCCTTCATCAATGAGGTGAGCCTCAACTCTACACGTGTGGGGGGTCACTGAGTTTTCTGATGTGGTCACTAAGTGGTCGAGGTGGCAACTTCAGTTGTCAAAGAGATGACAAGAAAGAGGTCATTGAAGTTGGTCAGAAATTCATAGAAAAAAAAAGGAGGCATTTATGAGAAAAGTCACATCAAATGTGAACCAACTTTTGAAATGAAGTGAAGGGTGCCTCCATCACCTAAGATCATAATCAAAATCACTATTGCATGCAAAGAATGCCAATACTTCAAACCACCAGCATGCAACAATAAACAATCTAAACGATTATGCAATAGGAGAAGTGCAAAAGGGGAGCTACAAGAATTGGTTTTGAGCTAAGATATAATAGCATACCTCTTACATAATTGACATAAGTTATAAGAGTTATTTGAGAGGTTAGTTATATAATATACCTCAATAAAATTTATTTGATATCCCCCATATCTTGTCAAAATTTTCCTAGTTTTTGCCCTCAATTTTCCTCAAAAGACTGTGTGTGCATAAGAGTTTCTTATAGACTCTAGAACACTCCTAAGTCATCCAAATACATGTTGCTGCATCATTTTTTCCCTAAATATTGCTATAGGATGTCACCCTAGCTATTAGGCTTCACCCATAGAGTTTGTCTTCACCAATTTTTCTACAGTTTTGTCCTCAAAAGTACTAGAAGGGATTGAATTGGAGAAAAATTGTTCTCCTTCAACCACCATTCACCATATATACAAGTCATCTCTTTGATTATTTAGAAATATTTGATAGGTGGTAGGTTTAGGCTTGGATCTCCATGATTTTTTCTTTCCTCAAACCCTAACTTCTTGGAATTTCTACAATTATTTTGTGTTTTGAACCTAAATATGAACACGCTTGCTATAGGAAATTCTATCCTAACACTCTAAAGGCATAATTTTTTTTTAACATTGATTAATACCCTACAAACCCCAGATTCCTCTATTCTAGCAATTGCATTTAAGCTACAGCTTGTCTATGTTTTCATCTATCCTTGGCTCTTGTTGAATTCATCTTGTACCCCTTACTCTCATTTTTCTTCTCTTCATATCAAGAACCTGGGGAAGCCAAGATCTAGGTTGTTTTGTATTCTTTGTTGCATTAGTCTTCTGAGCTAATGGAGTTACCCTTGTACACAACCTTATAAGATACACAAAGAAGGAATTCAAAGTGAACTATGGGGGGTAGTTTCAACAAGAGGGAGCCTACAAATACCTCTATGGTGATGCTATGGAAAGATGAACTGTTAGAGTGCCTTGGGAAGAATTTGTGACCATGGATAGAGAGAAATTTTTGGCCTCCCAACAAATTTTCAAGGAGCCTACTGCCTATTCTAGAAATATATACAAGGAGGAAGAAGAAAGTTGGGAAGGTAGAGGCCTCCAAGAGAAAACAATCCCAGAAAAGGTTAAAGGTGGAAGATGAAGATAAAGAATTTGTTTCCACCTTAATCAATATGTGGACCCTGGAAATTAGTCCTTTGAAAATCAAGGATGATGACACTGGTGAGACAAATTTATTTCCATCCTCTGCATGATTCCTTTTCTCCACTGGACTTCCCACAACTGTAGAAGAAGTTGTCAAAGAGTTTGTAGTATGGTGTTCCCACAAATTGGATTGACTTGACACCGATAATAATGGTTGCAATTGAACTCCCACCTAGGTGGGGGGGGGGGGGGGGGGGGGGGGGGGGAATAAAAAAACTTAGTTAGTCACTCTGTTTTTCTTTCAGTAGGAAAATATGCAAATCATTGGAAGATCATGTAGAAGGAGAAGCCCAATGTACAATTCCCAATCATTCCAGGGTAACAAATATATTTACATTGGTGTATATTGGAAATTGTAACATTACACCCTAATATGAAGAAAATGTATGTTCCTTATCATTGTTCCATGTATGCATGTTGAGTTGTTTTTGTTAGTTCTCTGTATTTCAGATTGGGTAAAAAGATAAATTTGTATTACAGTGATATTTTCCATCCTGTAAGCCACATGATAGAGGGGGACTTACACATTACATTGTTACCAGGGGGACTTACACATTACACATTATATTATGTATTTCACCTGCATGAAAATTAAATGGATTTACCCCACAATCTAACTCATTCTTTGGGGTAGAACCAATTTCCCTATTCAATATGTCTTCATTTTTATCTAGTTTGGACAATTCTTTGTTATCTAAAGAAGAAATAAAACCATTCTCTAGAGACTCTGAATTCGGAAATTGCATCTGTGCATTCTCATGGTTAGTTTCAGAAAATTTACCAAAAACTGGCAATTCACAATTGATATTATTTTCACTGACAACATATTCTCTCTCACACTTGTCGCATTCCCAATCTGTCATGTCCTGAAGATACAAAGAACATATCTCATCTAGATGATGATGTCTTAAGTGGATAGTAACACTCTCTAACAAATCAACCAGCAGAAACCTAGTTAGTTTTGGAAAATTGACGACAAAAGAAGGATTAACATCCCTGAATTCATTCAATCCCTGGAGTATAGAAAAGTGAATGACTGGAAGCATACGTCTCATGACATCATTGTTGGGTGCAATTACTTGTCTGAGGCTAAAATCTGACAAGCGCCTAATTCTCGGACAACCTTGAAAGCGAAACCTGTTTTGTAAGAAGAGGCTCCATATAAGTCTAGGATTCATTGAAGCCTATTGAGATTCTCTACCTAGGCTACTTTCCCTGCAATCCCACGAATCAATATTTTATGTTCCATTGGAGTTTCCCTAGGTAGATATGGAAGCATTGGAGGCTTTTCCCCCTTGGTCCTCACTCTCCTCTTCTATTCCATCTTTCACTGCCCTAATCTTAAAAATGGCATTATCAAAATCTAGACCATACTCTGAACAAGTAAGAGCATTGTCCAATTCCGAGAAATCTCCAGATTTAGCAGCCATGAACATGAATTTCTCTACAAAAGCACCAATCTCTGCATAACGCATGCAGCGGGCCTATGATGTTGGCTCATCCTTGGGCCATCCCACCCTCACAATAAGTGTTTGCATCTCTTGAAACTCTTTCACCATTGAGTATATCTTTTTTAATTTCTCTTCATAAGTGGAATAATTATCAGGACAAACTATGGACAAATAAGATATGCACACTGCATGTCTGTAAAAGGCTCGATACACAACCATGCATCGTACTAGAGATTTACAATCGCAGATGGCATGAAATATCATCTGAATCACATCTTCAGGAAGATGATCAAACAAATCTAGTTGTGTGTCTTCCATCTTCATTGTACCTCTACAAGACATTCAATAAAATGTAAGTGAGATCATCAATCAACTCTTGCAAGAAGAGTATGAAAAATATCCATCTGAATTTTTTAAGTTGAACACCGAAATTCCACTTTAAACTCTCCATCAAAAATAGGCAAAGATACACATACCTAATGCTATATGGTATAAACATGGAAAAAATAGGTAAAATTCTGGTAAGGGTTATTTCCTGGATACAAATGGATCAACCCCCATTTGTAATGACAAAATGAACTACTTTTCCCCTAATGAATAAGATTTGTGTGTAAAAGCTTCTGCCCATTCTTCGGACAAGAAGAGTGTCCTTCCTCGATCCATCTAGTAATGGATGTTAGCTCATACGTTTTCCCTGTAGAAACAATGATTGGTTCTCTCATCAAGTCAAGTGAGATGGGACATCTGAAATCATCTGGAATAACAAGGGCATCCTCAGACTCTGTTCTAGAAATTTGGCCTTCCCATGATGGTTGTAGGTGTGCATCAAATCCCATGTCTGTAACCCCAAATAGGACAAACTTGCAATAGTGCATGAATCCATTCAAGCTATTAATAATTGAAACATTTTGATATGCACCTAGCTTGTTCTGATTTCCCATCTCTTCCTCCAACAAGTCTATCTCTCTTCGACAATCACTTGCATTTTTCAAAAGAAAATCATCCAAAATATTTCTGAGTTTAGATTCATTAGGGGTCACCTCCTTCTCAAACTCATCAAGAACAGAAAGCACATTTCTGTGAGTTGCTCTTCAGAAACATCAATGAAAAGCTTAGTTCTTCTGGCCTGACTGTGAACCAAGTCAATTTGCTCCTTAAACTCATCTGAGACATCCATCAATATCAAGGGAAGTACATCCAATGCAGTAGCCATGGAAAGTGTTAGAACATTAAGTTTGTTTGATATTTCTTCGGTTTGCATGACCAACCAAATACAACTTGCATCGTTGCTACAGTCCTCCAGCAAATATTTTGTCTTCTGCAAAATCACATATAGTTCTCTAAATCATAACAATACAGAGGGAAGCAATGGAACCCCCATATCTCTGACTTCTTCAAAGAGCATAGCCAAAACCTTAATTTTTCGTGTAATGAAGATTGCATTTCTCCTCTGGCATCCTCTAGGCTTCTCATAACATATTACTTGTTCGGCAAGAGGAAGTAGAGCTTGTAATAAAGAGACAACATAAGTGTCCATTGTAGGTACAAATACAGGACTTTTTAAAGTCTGTCTTTTACGAATCTATGGAGGACTGTTGCATTTAAGATGTGCTTCTTTAAAGTACAATGATGATCAGAATGTGAAAATAGTACACCTTGTGTAATCTAGTCAGCGTACATGCACATTTGGTGGAACTTTTACATTAAGAATCTGGGAAAAACTTGAAACTTAGAGTAATTTTGACAAAATATGTTAAATTCACTCGTCTAGAAGGAAACAAGGAAGCTCCATATATAGACCAATATGTTGGAGGATCGCAAAGAAATAACCCATTCACTTGCATAATCAAATACTTGTATCTTCCAAGCAACAAACTAGTGACATAAATTTAAGTTGGGTTCAAGAGCCTAGTGTTGCTTTGTTTTCTACCCACTAAGATCAAATACTTTAGGTGACAGAAAAAACAAGTAACTTCTCACATCATATGTACAAATTGAATTGAAGAAAATAGAGTATCCAACAAGTAATTGTTTGAGAATATTTACCACAACCAAAGATTCCATTTAGCCAAGAATGCAATTAAAGTCTATGATTATAATATCTTGAATAATTAAAGGTTCCAACCATAATACTATGAAGAAGAGGGTCAAGGTTTAGGTCACAGACAAACGTATATTATAGATTAACAAAAACTAATCCAAGAGAAAATTCACCAATGGCACTGCATGGAGATACTACAAGGTAGTTTCACTGGCCACTTTTTTGGATTGTACAATTACAGCTAGTGTTTTTGCATCCTCCAAATAGGAGTATTATATTCACATGCATTCACAAACTATGGATTGATAAAAAAACCACATTAAGAAAAAAATTCCACACAGTAGTGTTAGGCTTTGCTGGAATCTTATTAACAAACTCTTTTGCTTCATCCAAATGCCCAACATGGTAAAAAATGTCCATCATACAAATGTAATTCCTCATGGAATACTTCAATGCAACAACAATATAACAAAGACTTAAAAGAACTGATAAATGAATGCAGTAATGATTTAAATTAAAAACAATGTTGCTCCCTATTTAATCTCTAGTGCAAAGCTACTATTGAGAAATGCAAGCTACATAATGCACCACCGAGCCCTAAAATAAACCACAATGCCAGACCTAGAAAGAGAGTATAGATTTTAGAAATTGAAACAAAATGCAGAACTTCACCACCACATGTTGCTATAGGGATGCAAGATACAACCTCAGGAATATGATCCTTTCAAAACTAGAGCTACAGTTCTTCAGATCCAAGGCCCTGCTCCTTCAGAACTAGATTCATAACATCATATCAGTTAGCCTAATGTTCTTTCCTCCAGTTGTTATGTCGTTAGTTAGAAACTGGATTTTGGAGAAGCATCCCATAGTTCATGTTGAATTGTTTTGGTAAAGGAACTAAGCAAGTAGAACTTTGCATTATCAAAGACTCCACCTCTGTACTTTGATCCATGGAGAAGACTATTTCTAGGAATCTATAAGCACGGGAAACAAACAAAACAATTTAGAATTACTCAGTGTAGAAATGGAAAATAAGTATTCTTCTAGTGAAACATTTTATAACTGAATTTTAAATTTTATAAGCACCATAAAATTGTGAATAAGTCATTTAAAAAGAATTAAAACAACTATTGATACCTGTGTTATAGTGGTTGACTAGTGAGGTTAACAGAGAGACAATATAATGACAGCTCCATATCGAATAGAGTTTCATATTGAGATAAGTATGAATAAGAGTGCCCTTTTTTCCTTTTATAACCAGATCATGATTGTACTATGAAATTTCAGAAGATAGAGAGGATCTCCAAAGGGCTACAGGTATATGATAGATATAAAAACAAAAAAGGTGGTCAGGATGGGGGGGGTGTTTTCCAGGGTATTTTTGGCAATGACTATGTTGTCCAGAGTATTTTTGGCAATGACAATGGGATAAGAAGGCATATTAATTTCAGACATGTCATCTTCACAGATCTAACTTGGAGGCATTGTTCCAACTTGTTTTCTCAGAAATGGTCATTTTGGTGGCTTTACATTGGCAGCAAGGGATTCGTCAGTCATTTTTCTTGTGCACAAGATGGTTTTTCTTACTTCTTCCATAATATATCAACTACAGAGTCCAACACCTTTTGTAGCAAGTCAAAGGCAACTTAGACTTTTCCTTTCACCTCTTTCCTTGGTCATTGATTTCCAACATATTCTATAGGTCTAGCAACATATTCTATATTCAATTGGGGGTATCTATCTTTGATATTGTTTTCAAACTAGGATCAGCATGTACCAATGGACCTACAGATTTGATATTGTTTACATAATGCACTTCATCTTGAGTTTTGTGTCCATATCTTGGCAGCCCATCTTTCTTTTCACATGCATATCAATAGATAAAAGTTTGGAGGCCTGTAGATTGTTATACATGGACAAATCCGAGGCACCCAAGGTTCCTAAGCTTGAGATACTTAATCAGAAGCTTTCAGTTGTGCCACTAGTGTTTCTCATATTCTATGAAGTTTCAGGTGGACCTTTTGGTGTTGAAGATTCTGTGAGAGTCGAGGGTCCTCTTCTAGCTATTTTGGGCTATCTCATTTTTCCATTGATATGTAGTGTGTTGGAGGCTCTTGTGACCGCCGAAATGGCTACAGTGTTCCCTGGGAATAGTGGTTATGTTGGGTGGATTTCTGCAGCATTTGACCCATCCTAAGGATTCCAACTAGGGTGGTGGAAATGGCTTAGTGGAGTTCTTGGTAATTGTCTATATCCTGTATTATTCTTGAACTATCTCAAATCACTCGTTCCAATAGTGGGTAGTGGGTTTTCGAGAACCATGGCCATTTTGGCACTCACCATTGCACTGACCTATCTGAATTATAGGGGTCTAACAATTGTTGGTTGGGCAGTAGCTTGTCTGGGAATTTTTACTCTTCTTCCCTTCTGTGTTATGATGATACTTGCAATACCAAGGCTTAAGCCTTCCAGATGGCTAGAGAATGATATGAAAAATGTTGATTGGAATGCTTTTCTCAATATTCTATTATGGAATCTGAATTACTAAGACAACATAAGCACACTTGCAGGGGAGGTAGAGAATCCAAGGCAAATTATCCCAAAATCCTTATTGTTCACAGTAATTCTTGTTGTAGGTACCTACTTGATCCCCCTCCTGTCAGTCGTTGGTGCAATAGAAGTTATTAGAGACAATTGGAATGATGTCTACTTTGCAGAAGCAACCTACCTTTTAGGTGGGGCATCGTTCCAATGATGGATAGCAGCAGTTGGTTTGTCAAACATGGGTTGTTTGAGGCATAAATGAGTAGTAATTCTTTTCTTTTTCTTGGAATGGGAGAAACAGGCATGCTTCCTATAGTGTTTGCGATCATATCAAGATATGGAACTCCTCTTCTGGGCATTCTATTCTTGTCTGCAGGTGTACTTTTACTATCATCATTGAGTTTTCAATATCTTGTAGCAGCTCAGAATTATCTTTATTGCTTTGGTATGTTTGTAGAGCTTGCTGCCTTTATATGGTTAAGAATAAAGGAGCCAGGAATTGCTCGCCCCTATAAAGTTCCTCTTGGAACTGTTGGAGTTATTATTCTCTGCCTACTACCTTCATTACTATTGGTTTTGGTTGTAGCAATTGCTTCCTTTAAAGTGATGGTTGTCAGCATCATTGTTGTTTTAATTGGGTTTGTACTGAGGGCATGTTTTGCGTCTGTGAAGAAGAATAAATGGGTGAAATTTGTGACAGTTTTAGAGCTTCCATGTGCTCACTATAATTTAATAGTGCCTGATGTAGAAGTTGGGTTGCTTTCAACTGAGAGTACCTAAAATCTTCCGATAGAGTACATGAATTTTTTAGATTCTTTCTCATTGCAGAGGAGGGTGAAGAATTGATGTATTGATCTTAGAGGAGTTGATTGTCTCTAAATAACATATGACAAACGTTTCATAAGCTAGAATCCTTAGAACTCCCAGGAACCTTGGGGGCTTGAATAATACTGTAAAGAGATGGAAACGGTCTGCAGTGAGGGGTAATCTTATGCTTATTTCTATCTAAGGTAGATACATGGTGAATATGATTCTAAATCAGTCATGTACTTGCAAGAAATTAATTCTCTATTTTGGTGATATTAAGTATTATATCTGAAATAGTTGAGATCGGTGTTTGTCATGTGTTTCTGCAAAATCTTAAGACTTCTTTAATGTTGTTCATTCACTGATAGAATTTCATCAACATTTAACTCTGAATAATGGGTAATTTGTTCTTATTTTGGAGGGGAAGAAAATTATCACCATTAGTTCAAGTTTGTTCACTTTTTCCTGATTTTTTCTGTATACATGGTAGCAAGTGATTCAATCTTAAGAAGTTCATTGATCTAACTTGTTCAACCCAGAAACATTTAGTTGAGATTTTGTTTAACTTACCAATCTCTATGAAATTTGGAAGTATTGATGTATGTACTTGAGCATTATTAAAATTGAACCATGGGCAGCAGCAACAAACATTGATCTAGTTGTTCTCTTTGTTGGACACACCTACCACACTTAGAGGGGGGGTGAATGAGTGTGGGGCTCTTTTTCCCAAAACTTCCCTCTTGCACAAAAACTCATCAATTAGCATTCAACATTTATTCATTACCCATTGTTGTCATTTATAACCAGTTAGATGTGAGCACATATCAGCAACATATATCAGCAATATATCATCAACAAGTCATCACCACAATGAACACAAAGAACACAAGATGTATGTACAATTTTCTTTTTATTACGGACTACAATCCTTGGGGTTTATCAGCAACAACTTAATAGAGTACAACTCTACAAGAGCACCAACTCTATATGCAAGACGCAGCTTGCATTCTCAGTACCAACTGAGATGAGGCAACAATCCTCAACAGATATCAATCTGTACCATAAACAAGAGCATCAACCATGCACCAACCTGTGCCAAACAACCTGTAATCAACATGTACCATAAACAAGTGCATCCAACCATGTACCAAGTATATACTAGTCATGTGTCAACCACTCATCAACAATGACTCATCAATATGTACCAACATCATCAACTATACACCTCATGTATGTGCCAACTCATCAACTGCTTGTCTCAACCATGACTAGTTTTGGATTAGTCAACAACCCTAACTTGAAATAATCATAACTTTGTACCTGTACTGAATAAAGATCTGAAACTGATATACAATGTTCTTCAGTGTTTTTTATGCAATTCCTCCAAGTGGCACTACTTGGAACCTCTCGAAAAAGGATTTATAGAAAAAATGGCATACCTTGCTAAATTCTGGCTTATTCTAGAGAGCGACCTTGTAGAGCGTGCCCCGCACAAAATATTTGATGAATAGATATGAAACTATTACATAGAATACTACAGACTGTAATATAACCAACACAATTAGTTTCACTGAATTTGGATCTGTTATGAAGAAGTTATGATGTTTTTACCCGAAACACCTGATTTTGACTAGTTTCAAGACTAGCCACTAACCCTATTTTCCACGGAGTGTAACTCCCAAACTACAACGACCCACAACATGAATTTTCAACCACAGATACTTGGCTATGTTTTCTCACTTGATTAGAAATTCCAGGATCTGAATCATTATATAAAAAAAGTTATAGCGAAAATGGTGAGATGACCTATAAATAACATACCTTAGAAAGCACCATCAAAAGAATTTATCCTTCCTTGCATTTCGGCCTTCTTTTCTTCACTTTCCTCAGAATTTTGTCTTAGATATCCTTGGTTACCTCAGTCACCTATAGATCTTCAATATCCTCAAGTGTTCCACACCAAAAATTCTCAAGAAGCTCTCACAAGAAACTCTCC
Source organism: Picea mariana (assembly GCA_032191745.1). Classification (NCBI taxonomy): domain Eukaryota; kingdom Viridiplantae; phylum Streptophyta; class Pinopsida; order Pinales; family Pinaceae; genus Picea; species Picea mariana. The sequence continues at coordinate 647 of JASDQU010317448.1, read as the reverse complement.
ATTAATACTCCAAAATATATTCCCACAAGAAGCTCTCCATTGATCCACAAAAAGGATGATCTACAAGAGACCATTGTTATCTTATTTATACTTTCATCCTTTAGGTCACTTAACCCATTTATAGGTCACTTAACCCATTTCTAGGTCACTTAACCTATTTTCCTTATTTTAGGGTTAACCACTTTCCATAAATAGAAAGTTCTCCAATACTTTAACATTTAAATATTCCTTCTTGATTTTGTCACCTTACTTTATCATTTCTTGGTTTTGTCACTTCTCTTGATTATTTAAATAATCCACCTTGAATTTGTCACTTTAATTTATCATTTAAATAATATTAACCCATTTCTAGGTCACTTAACCTATTTTCCTTATTTTGGGGGGTTAACCACTTTCCATAAATATTTCTTCTTGATTTTGTCACCTTACTTTATCATTTCTTGATTTTGTCACTTCTCTTGATTATTTAAACAATCCACCTTGAATTTGTCACTTTAATTTATCATTTAAACAATATTAACCCATTTCTAGGTCACTTAACCTATTTTCCTTATTTTTAGGGTTAACCACTTTCCATAAATATTCCTTCTTGATTTTGTCACCTTATTTTATCATTTCTTCTTTTAGGTCACTTTGACTTCTTTGAC
>JASDQU010317447.1:2535-13283 GCA_032191745.1 Picea mariana | reverse complement strand
AGTCTCACTGGATATAGCTTTGTCCATGTACCTCAATTTTGTGGACACCGAAATGCTTTTACAGAGATCAGAAGGTCGAGCAAGTTTGGAGACTACTCCGTTTATGGATAAGATGATGCTTCCATACTTGAGAGTTGGTAGTTATAGTCCCAATCATGAATCACTGACAGACTTGCGCACAAGTACGTTGGGTTGCCATGCTCGACTAATCCATTTCAAATGATTAAGCTTTTGAGTTCGTTACATGGCGGCGTTCACCTAACTTCATACGGCTGTAAAGTATCGAGCGAGTGAGACGGGGTGATCTGTCTAGCCGTCACCCGTCCCATGAATGGTGGATTTGATATATTGAAGCACGTGGTATCGGGACTTTGGCAAAAGTGGTTTTGGCAAACCGCCTTTCACCCCGATGTATCTCTGCGCGATGAGGTAGTTCTTGCTAATTCTCAAAACTTGGGTCTTATAAAAAACAAATTGTCATGGTGATAACACCAGGAAATCAGAAAAGATAATTCTGATGTATTTATTGAGCCAAAATGGTTCATATTTCCCATGGATTGTTGATTTAGTTAGCCTAATAAGTTTTGATGTTGCACGTTTTGCATAATTAACAACAATTAGATCAGATCAGATTAGTATAGAGTCCATAGGAATGGAAGAGGCACAGAAGAACTACAATCAACAGGATGAGGGCAGAGGGATGGATGTTCATTTGGGCATTAAAGGAACAAACTCTAATGGACATAAAGATGAAAGAAATGAAAACGTGAATATGGCAGAGACCATTAAAAATTTGCAAAGGGATGTCCCAAGCCATAAGGCTGATAATGAAAGGCTAATGAAAGCCAAGGAGCAGCAGGATGACTTCAACATGAAGTTATTGGAGGGCTTGAACAAAATAAAAAAGAAATTGGATAAGGAGAGTGGCTYAAGCAAATCTGGAAGTCATAAGCCTTCGGATGAGAAAATAAAATCAAGGAGTGTTAGCAAACATCACCATCACTCCYCGAGGCATTCCAATAAGAGGGCAGGCAACAACTCAAGTCCATCCCCTGTCAGAAGGCATAAGAGGTCYGGGGTGGATGAGCTACGAGGAGAAATGAACAAAATCAAACCTCCTACATTTGATGGTGAGCACAAGAAGGATGAAGATGCAKAAACATGGTTGTTGGGCATGAKAAAGTATTTTCAATTGCATAATTATTCTTCTCATGCAGAGGGTAGAATTACCATCTTATCAACTCAAGGGAAATGCATCCATGTGGTGGGATTAGCTTGTCCAAGTGCAACACATTAAAGAGAAAAGTGTTACTTGGAGGGAATTCAAGAAGTATTTTGAGAAGAAATACTTGACTAAGAGATATTATGACAAGAAAATGAAAGAGTTCTTTGAACTCAAACTCGTAAGCATGACCATAGATGAATATGAGAGAAGGTTTCTAGAATTGCTGAAATATGTCTCTTTCATCAAGGATGAGATAGTCAAAATTCAAAGGTATTTGAGTGGATTGCCAGCGTTCATCAGTGGCAAAATACAGTATGATGATCCCAAGACGTTGGAAGAGACCATAATGCGTGCTAAATGCCTATATGATCATCAGAAAGCAAGGCCAACTTTCCAAAAGGCTTGGGAAGACAAAAATAAATTCAAAGTGGATCAGAGGAAGAAAGGATCTAAGCCACCATTCTTCATAAATAATCCACAGGGACAACAAACTCCTAGAGAACCTAGAACGATTAACACAGGGAGTCAAAGGCCAAAGCAGGCACCTATTCAATGTTGGGGTTGTAAAGGAGATCATAAGTTCAGAGATTGTCCTCACAGAGGTGAAAAAGGGAGAATTGTTCACAATATACAACAAGCTGAAATAGTGGAGGACATGAGCAGAAATGTGCCAAGGATCTATGCAGCCTTGGACAACAAGCAAGCAGAGTATCAGTCCCACATGATTGAAGTGAAAGGTATGATCAACAACCAAGCCATTGCTATTTTAATTGATTCAGGGGCTAGTCATGGTTATATAGATCCTAAGATGGTGGAAAGTTTGCAATTGCCAAGAAGCAAGCATGGAAAATCTTGGTTGGTGCAACTGGCTACAGGGGCTAAAAGAAAAGTTAATGAGATGGTTAAGTCATGTCTTATGGACATGAATGGGTTGAACACCAAGGCAGATTTGAACATCTTACCTTTAGGTTCCTATGACTGTCTAATTGGGATGGATTGGTTGGACCAACATCATGCTCTCTTAGACTATCATAACAAAGCATTTACTTACTTGGATAAGGAAGGGAACCAAAGGAAAGTATAGGGAATTCTCAGGGAAGTAACCATTAAAGAAATTTCAGCATTACAGCTGAAGAAATGTTATAGAAAAGGGTGTAAAATATTTGGAGCTCATATCGAAGAGATACCTAAAAATAAGGTGCCAAATTTGGAAGATTATGCAGTCCTAAAATAATTTGAAGATGTATTCAAGGAAGTACCAGGATTACCTCCAAAGAGAGACATTGATTTCTGTATAAATCTAATGCCTGGAGCAGCTCCAGTGTCAAAGACTCCTTACAGAATGAGTACACCTGAATTGAAGGAGTTGCAAATGCAGCTTGAAGAACTTCTGAAGAAGGGGTATATACGCCCAAGTGTGTCACCTTGGGGTGCCCTAGTCTTGTTTGTGAAAAAGAAAGATGGAACATTAAGATTGTGCATTAACTTTAGACAATTGAATAAAGTGACTGTTAAGAACAAGTATCCTCTGCCAAGGATTGATGACCTTTTTGATCAATTGAAGTATGCAAGGATCTTTTCAAAGATAGATCTTAGATCAAGATACCATTAGGTAAGGATTAAAGAGGAAGATATCAACAAGACCGCCTTCCGGACAAGGTATGGTCATTATGAGTTCACAGTGGTGCGATTTGGGTTGTCAAATGCACCAACTGTTTTCATGTGCTTAATGAATGGTGTTTTCCGAGAATATTTAGACAAGTTTGTCATTGTTTTTTTGGATGACATTCTTATATATTCTAAGTCAAAGGAAGAGCATGAACATCATTTGAGGATGGTGTTGCAAGTATTAAGGGAGCATCAGCTGTATGCCAAATTGAGCAAGTGTTCATTTTATCAGAAACAAATTCATTATTTGGGGCATATCATTTCAAAGGATGGGATAGCAGTGGATCCTAAAGAAGATAAAAGCCATTAGAGAATGGTCAGCGCCAAAGAATGTGACAGAGGTCAGATCATTCATGGGTCTTGCAGACTACTACAGGAGATTTATTGAAGGATTCTCAAAGATAGCACACCCAATCACTTCCTTGCAAAGAAAGGGTGTGGAGTTTCAGTGGACATTGGATTGTGAAAATAGTTCCAACATTTGAAACAATTATTGACAAGTGCTCCAATACTAAGGATTGCAGACCCAAATGAAGATTTCATTGTATGCACAGATGCATGTAATGAAGGACTTGGTGGAGTCCTCAGTCAAAATGGATTTGTGATATGTTATGAATCAAGGAAGTTGAAGGAGCATGAAAGAAACTACGCCACTCGTGATTTAGAGTTGGCAGCCATAGTGCATGTCTTGAGGAAATGGAGACACTACCTCATGGGGAAAAGGTTTGAGCTAAGAACGGACCCCAATGGTCTGAAATATTTATTTGATCAGCCAAATCTAAATGCTAGGCAAAGCAGATGGTTATAATTTCTAAGCGAATTTGACTTTGATATAAACCATATCAAGGGGAAAGAGAATAAAGTGGCTGATGCACTCAGCAGGAGGGTACATGAACTACATGCTACAACCATTAGCATGTATTAGACTGATATTAAAAGCAAATTCTAGAGGCTGCAAATGCATATCTGAAGTACAAAGAATTGGTAGCAAAGCTATGGCAAGGTAAGATGCCACAGAAGATGGATATTTATAAGTTGGGAATAGATGGAATATTGCTGCACAAGAACTGAATTTTTGTACCAAATGTCCAGGACTTGAAACGTACGATTTTGCATGAGATGCATAATGTTCCTTATGTAGGACACCCTGGATATCAGAAAATCGTGGCAGCGGTCAAGAGCCAATACTTTTGGCCAGGTATGAAGAGAGAGATTGTTGAATACATCGCTAGATGTATGGAATGCTAGAAAGTTAAAACTGAGCATAGGCACCCAGCAGGGTTGCTGCAACCTTTGCCCATTCCTGAATGGAAGTGGGAAGTGGTGACAATGGATTTTATTACGGGATTGCCCAGAATAAGCAAGCTATATGATTTGATCATGGTGGTGGTGGACAAGCTACAAAAGCTGCCCATTTTATTCCACTGAAAATTACTCACAAGGCAGTAGATGTTGCTGATATTTTTATGAAGGAAGTGGCACGATTGCACATAATTCCTAAAACGATTGTGTCCGACAGAGACTCGGAATTCACCTCGAATTTCTGGAAAGGATTGTTCAAAGGATTTAGAACGAATCTGAACCTTAGTACAATTTATCATCATGAGTCTGATGGACAGACAAAGAGGGTGAACGGAGTGATAGAAGACATGTTGAGGATGTATGTGATGGATAAACCATCAAAATGGAAAGACTACCTACACTTGGTAGAATTCGCTTACAACAATGGGTATCAGGTATCGTTGAAGATGAGCCCATTTGAAGCACTTTACAGCAGAAAGTGCAATACTCCAGTGAGCTGGGATAATTCAGTTGATAGGACAGTAGTTGGGCCAGAGTTGCTCAAGGAGATGGAGGACTAAATGTTAAAAATTAAACAGAATTTGAAAGCTGCCCAAGATAGGCAGAAACGTTATGCCGATAAGAACAGAACCCACAGAGAGTTCAAAGTGGGTGATCATGTTTTCCTGAAAGTGAAAGCTAACAGGAGTTCCCTGAAGTTGGGAAGCTGCGCCAAATTGGTAGCCAAATTTTGTGGGCCATTTGAAATCCTAGAGAGGATTGGTCTAGTTGCTTATATGATTGCATTGCCTGCATCTATGTCTGTTCATAATGTATTCCATGTATCATTGCTAAAGAAATATATACCTGATGCTAATCATGTTATTGATTGGAATGTGATTCAGGTGGAGCAAGAAGGCGCTTTTCAAGTGCATTCGGTGCACATTTTGGATCGGAAAATCAAACAGCTTCGGAATCGAGCCATAGGGCTTGTAAATGTTCAATGGACCTGGTACAGTTATGAGGACGCTACTTGGGAGCATGAGGATGCAATGTGGGCATAATACCCGCATCTTTTTGAGATTTTTTGAGAATTTTGTTGTATATGGGTACATGATGCACTGAGGAGAGTGCATAAATAAGGGGAGGGGATTGTAATATCCCTTGGTCGAACCCAAATGAAAATGTAATGCAAGTGTACTTAAGCTGGTGAGTTGTTTTGACATCATTTTGTAATGCACTTTTCATGGCATAGTGCGCGCATGTACTGCGCAGTAAAATGATGTAGTATGTACATTCCCGGATACTGCGCACAGTAACTAAAGTGCGCGCAATATTGAGGTTGACGAATACCGCGTGCAGTAACTAAAGTGCATGCAACCTTGAAGTTAGTGGATACCGCGCGTAGTAACTAAAGTGCGCACAATATTAAGGTCAGCGAACCTTTGTGTATATGATATGTGTTATAGGCTAGTGAGCCATTATTATAAGATGGGATGCTTATGTTTTGGAATTAGGCGAGAGCACCTAGATGTTAAAGGCCAGTACGCCTATTTTGTATATGTCTCATGATTAATGTAAAATACATCGCTGCGCGCAGACTGACCATGATAAAAGAGATGGGGGACTAGACTCCACCAGTTAGGGAAAGGGAGGGCCAAAAGTTGAGAAAAGGGCTAAGCTAGAGAGCTCAAGTCGAAAAGGAATATTATATTAATATTTCTTAAAACATAAAGTATGGATAATTACTTTATCCTAAGTTCTAAAGTTGGGGACAAGTGTACCAAAGTAGCTTCCAACATGACAAGTGTCAAGTTGGGGACATGCATACATATTGTCGGGACTTAGTTCATTTGGGGGGATCTTCCATTATTCTTCGATGGTTGTTACCATCATCTTTCCCAGGATTTTCTCATGAATCTTACCATCATTCCTTCGACCATGGAACCATTATCCCTGAAGCATTCACACAGTCATTGAGCTATCCTCGTATTTCCTACCACCGTAGTTGAACCAATTTCCATAGTCGTTCCTGTTGGTGTACCTGGTTAGCTTGGGAGCGAGATTGAAGAAGCGGGTTGTCAGGCCTGTGGGATATTGAAGAGGCGGGTTGTCAGGCCTGTGGGATATTGAAGAGGCGGGTTGTCATGCCCGTGAACAATTCTCTGAGTGAGAATTGTTGGGGATCGATTTCCTGAAGGTGCTAAACTACAACTACAGTGCTTTGAGACTTCCGGTCCGGCCTGTTGCTGAAGCCCTGGAAGGGAAGTGGGGCAGTCGAAACACTGTTGAGCAGAGAAGGGGCACACTTCCTTGGGTGGGACAGGCATGTGGGGAATGAGAGGCTGTAGGTTGTTAGTTGAGTGAGCACCTGAGATGGAGTCTTTCCCGTTGTCTGTGAACCCTCAGCCTGGTTAGGAATCCCTTACTCGGGTGAAGTTTAGTCCCAGCGTGGGGTGACTCACTGTTGAGAGTGATGAACAGTGTGGTTTAAGGTTGAGAGGTTCGTGGACGGTCTGGACGCAGTTGGTGGCATTCTTACCAAGATAAGTACCAATTGTGTGATGAATATACATGCCGCATTGTTATTTACGTGCTTATTTTATGGGTTTATCACATGTGCGATTATAACTGTCCGTATGTTAAGGGTATTCCCCTGTATATGCTGCATGTCTGTGTTTAATGTTAATTCAGTATGAAGTCGTATATTTACAGAATGTAATGGTTTGTTTACGTTTTATATGTGAAGCTTCCGCAAGAGTGTTGTATGTATATGTTTAATTGCATGCAGTTCGATATGTATATATGCCTGTGTGTATATGTATGTATTTGAAGAGAAAAATTTATGTGGCACAACTCAGTTGAATACTGGGATGTTACAATATTGTTTCAGAGCGAAGTTAAGTGTCTCAGTAGTGGCATTTCCCAGCCTGTTGGTGGTTGGGGATGTTACAACAAGTAATCCTTGACTTCTAAATTCGAGATGAAGAATCTGAGTATGATGCACTACTTCTTGGGACAAGAAGTATGACATAGGACCGATGAAATTTTCCTGACTCAAGGAAAATATACAGTGAAAATATTAAAGAAGTTTAGTATGACAGAATGCAAAATCCACCATGATGGATTTAAAGAAGAAGATTGATGATGTTTCAAACGAGACTGATCCACAGTTGATTGGATCACTGATGTATCTGGTTAACACCAGACTTGATTCATGCAATGTAGTGAATGTGCTTAGTCATTTCATGAGTCAACCGAGACAGACTCACTAGACAACAACAAAACATGTATTGAGATATATATGAGGCACAATTAGATATGGCCTGAGATATGCCTCCAGTGTGAACTTGAGTTTGCAAGATATGTTGATTCAGATTGAGAAGAAAGTATAGTAGACTGGAAGAGCACATCCGGTTGATGTTCTACCGTGAAGGTTGCCATGGTTTCCTAATGCAACAGGAAACAAAACTCCGTGGCCTTGAGTACCACAGAGGCAGATTATATAGCATTAAGTGTGCGAAGCAATATGGCTTCACAAGCTTCTGACATATATACTTGACCATGAGATGGATCCTATGATGATAACCAAGAGACTTGTGTAAAGCTCCTTGAGAACCCAATGTTTCCTGATGGATCGAAACACGATGAGATGAAATATCCTTATATCAGATATGATGTAGAGGGAAATTGTACACATGCAACACCTTTCTACACATGAGCAGATTGCAGACATCTTCACCAAACTAACTTGGTGAAGAACACCTTCCTAGTTGAGAGGGAGTATTGATGACTCCAACCAAGACAAAATTCAGAATACATCCATGTGAGACTTGGCATAATGAAGAATGCCTCCCTAGCTGAGAGGGAGTGTTGATGATTGCAGCTATGTGAGAGATTCTCCAGCTTACAAACCTGTGAGATGTGGATCATTGTAGCTGAGTCTTTCTCCAGCTTACAAACCTGAGAGAAAGCCCCTAAGAAGGATACGCGGTTCCTACCTGAGATAGAGCTGGAACGTAGAGATGACCTCTTCCATTCAGAGAGTTGAGAAGAACTCCAGATGATTATCCAGTGGGAAAGGTGATCTGTTGAGTTAGACGTGCCCGTGGTTGAGCACAAGGTGAACGTGTGAAATCCCGAAGTGTTGGGTGCATCGTCATGTGAACAGAAATGAAGATGATGTATTAGCCTCCTTTGAGCAGCAGAGTTGACGAGAAACTCTAGATGATTCTCCTGTGTGAGGTAGTGGGAAAGAAGATCTGTAGAGTGGACGTGCCTGTGGACGAGCACAGGTAAACGTGTGAAGATTTGGTTCTTTTGTGTAATGCAGTGAGCCAGAGATATGTACATCCCTATGGATGTGCCCCTAGTGGATGAGCACTAGTGGGTGTATCAGATCCCTTGCTATATTGTTCAAGAGTCAGACCTGCCTATAACCCAAATTGTAATGTAAAGGGTACATGTCGACCCCACCTTAATGTGATTAGTAATAAATGTAAAAGATAATTAATCTGGTTAATATTAATTATAATAAGACATAGAGAGGTCGGCCCTGTTGTGCCAATAGACACTTTTGTTGGCAGGTTCAGGTTAGTATAAGTAAAGGTAGATTCCCCTTTGTGGAATCATATCTTTTGTGTGAGTTTGGAAATTTCAGCAAGTACATCTACTTGGGAAAAGTGCGCACCTCTCTTGGGCGCTAGTCTTCTAGGGTTTGCGCACCCTCTTGTGTGCTAGGTTTTCTTGGTGGTGAAGGTCTTTCTCTTGAAGAATATAGCAAAGGATTTGGTTGGGTTTTCTTTCCTTGTTGAGAAGGTTTTCCCATGATACTTCTTGTGTTATTGTGCATGGTGCTTCTTCTTGTGATCCTGGTTGCTGCAGCATTAATGGTTTTAAGTAAAATGCTAAAATGGAATGAACTTCATGCTTAAGCCTAGGTTATTGAAAAATCAACATGGAGGAAGTTGGTAGTTGAACTATCAGCTTCCCATATTATGAAAAAGAATGGGTGTTGTACCAGAACTGCCTTGCCTCAAAATCATGGGTAGAAAAATACCCATCTAGAGGATTCTGGGTTGACCCACGAATTGGGGGATTTGACCCATGAAATCTTGCTGGAGAAGGCAAGAAATGAATGGAAAATGGAAAGTAGAAAAGGGGGGAGATAATTAGTCGAGTCTGGGAGTCATTTTTGAGCAAAGGATGCAATGAAGAATGAATGTCCTTCGTCCTTGGATGTATCTGAACAAAAGGAAGAATCTCTCAGGGCATCATGATCTATCTAGGGGGTGGGTAGTTGTAAACCATTTCGAAAGCAATTGTGCCTATGGTTGGGTGGAAAAGGGAACACCCTTCAGCAGTTGCCAATTGATTTCAAATCTCAGATAAGTGTTGTTCTGAGCCTTGTATTGTTCTTGAATAGTTTCTCTCATAATATGAATTCTGTGAATTTTATGAATGTTGGAGTTATATTCTGTTTAAATAAGAGAACTTGTGATGTTGATGTGCTAGTAACTGAGAAATCTGAAGTGGGGTCTGAAAATTACCTTTATTGTTGATTTTACCTTTTGTCTTTACCAATCTAGACAAAGGAAGTGTTAGTGACTGGTAGTCATTCATATTTGGAATAGAATGTGGGTGGATCACCTATAGAAGCATATATATGTATGAATAAATCTAACTATAGAAAGGAGATAACAAGTGTTCCAGAGAAATGAAAATTCAGCCTCTGTTAAACTAGTATAGGAACTTAGGTGACTTTATGAATAAGCTTTCAGTTAAACTCTATTTTAACTTATCTCCTTACTTCTTAGCTATTTTTGTTCTAAAAGAAGAATTCTGGATAGGATTGTTCAGACTCATCTAGCTTACAACACATCTTATGTTCTAATGAGGACAAATAGTACAGTTGGAACCTCTTTAGGAATTTGAAAGGAAAGAGACATAATTTTTTGTATAAGTTTGCGTATGATCTTAAGGTGTCTTGGAACTTTATGTCAGAACACTTAGAAAATACCAGGTCTCATAATGGTATTTGGGCCTTAAGGAGATAGCCCAATGGGGATAAATACCATTTTTATTTTTATAAATAAGCACGAGGAAAGGAATTAGAAAAATAAAGAAGAAATTTCCTAATTAAATCATAATATAAAATCTCTTAAAATTTAGTTTGGACATTAATAAACATTTATACTAATTAGGGGTGAAAATCCTATCAAACTTGGAAGGAATTTCCTTGAATCGGGGCGCTGTAACTTCTGGTAGAAAACCAGAATTTACTATGGGGGAAAATCCATGTTTTAAGACCAACTCCTTAAATTTAGGGAAGGAAAGTAAAACTAATAAACATTTATACTAATTAGGGGTGAAAATCCCAACAAACTTGGAAGGAATTTCCTTGAATTGGGGAGTTGTAACTTCTGGTAGAAAACCAAAATTTACTATGGGGGAAAATCCATGTTTTAAGACCAACTCCTTAAATTTAGGGAGGGAAAGTAAAGCTTGGTAAGAAGGAGAAAATTTACTCCTTTACCCAAGAGGAAAATAAATGGTAAATTAGATTCTAAGTCAA
>JASDQU010317440.1:0-13388 GCA_032191745.1 Picea mariana | reverse complement strand
CTAGTGCTCAACCACTAGGGGCACATCCATTTGTGCTCAGCCACAGGGATGTCCACATCTCTATCTCACTGCGTCTCACAAGAGAACCACACTCACTAGTGCTCAACCACTAGGATCATGTTCACATGTGTTCACCCACAAGCACGCCCAACTCAACAGATCTTCTTTCTCACTGTGTTACATAGGAGAATCATCTGGAGTTCATCATCTCAACTCTTTACTCATAGGAGGCTAATACATTGTTTCATCTCTGTCTCAGAACGATGCACCCAGCTCATGGGATTTTCCACACGTTCACTTGTGCTCAGCCACAGACACGTCCAACTTAGCAGATCTTCTTTCTCACTGTGTTACAAGGGAGAATCATCTAGAGTATCATCTCAACTCTCTGCATAGAGGAGGCTAGCACAACGTTCCAGTTCTGTCTCAGATAGGAACCACACACCCAACTCAGGGAATCTCTCTCAGGTCTGTGTCCTGGAGGATGTCTCACGTAAATGTAATCATCAACACTGGTGAGGATATGTGGCTCATAGATAGTGGTGCTTCCAAGCACATGACAGGTCAGAGAGACATTCTCTCTAGCTTTACAGAAAAGAACTTTCCCCAGAAAGTTACACTTGGAGATGACTACCAGTACCTTATCAAAGGAGTAGGAGAGTCCAATTATAAACTTGATTTAGGGACCCTAATGAAGATGAAGGATGTACTGTATGTACTAGGTTTGACGAATAACTTGCTTTCTATCTCAACTTTAGATAAGAAAGGCTTCAGGGTTTCATTCATAGATGGTGAAGTCCTCATGTGGCCCAAAGGAAAAACCATAGAAGATGCAATTGTTATTGGAACAAAAGAAGGTGGCTTGTATAAACTAAAAGTTCACTTAGATGCAGCCTTGATTCACTCCACTGAGAGTCCATGTGAACTTTGGCATAGAAGACTAGATCACATCAACTACAAGGCCTTACCATATGTGAGCAAGGAAGTTACAAGTCTACCAGATTTCAAGGTTGGTCATGAAGATGTGTGCAAGGGATGCGCACAAGGAAATAACATCAAGAATCATTTCCCAAAGAGCGATATTAAAGGAGAAGGAGTCTTGGAGATCATCCACTCAGATGTATGTGGCCTAATGCCATCCACCTCTCTTAGTGGGTATGTATACTACGTATCATTTATTGATGACTATTCTCGCAAGACTTGGGTTTATTTCTTGAAATCAAAAGATGAAGTGTTTGGGAAATTCAAGGAATTCAAAGCCTTGAAAGAGAATCTTGCTGAAAGAAAAATCAAGACACTCAGGTCAGATAATGGAGGAGAATACACCTCAAAAGAGTTTGTAAGCTTTTGCAGAGATGTCGGGATTAAGAGGGAGCTCACCACTCCCTACAATCCTCAACAAAATGGTGTATCAGAAAGAAACAACATAACTATAATGGAAGCAGTGAAGACTATGATCCATGATCAAGCTCTTCCAATGCAATTATGGGCAGAAGCAACAAGAACAACAATGTATGTACAAAACAAATTATCCCATAGTGCACTTCGGTTCAAAACCCCCGAATAAATGTTCTACGGAAATAAGTCAGAAGTAAGCCATCTCAAAATATTTGGTTGTTTAGTGCTTGTACACATTTTGAAAGAAAAGAGAACCAAGTTAGACCCTTCAGGAAACAAGGGAATATTTGTTGGATATTGTGAGGTCTCTAAGGCCTTCAGAATTTACATTCCAGGTTACCATCATATTGAGATCAACAAAGATGTAACGTTTGATGAAGATGCAACACTTAAGAAAGAATGGGAAAATGCCATGATAGAAGAATACCAATCCATTATAAAGAATGATGTTTGGGAAATAGTTCCTAGACCGAAGAGCAAAGATGTGGTATCTTCCAAAAGGCTATACAAGATAAAACATGTTGTTGATGGAAGTAATATAAAGCAAGGCTTGTAGCTCGTGGCTTTTCTCAAAAGGAAGGAAGGCATTGACTATGAAGAGATATTTTCTCCTATAGCAAGATACACTTCTATTAGAACCATCATAGCCCTTGCAACTAAGATGAAGTGGAAGTTACACCAAATGGATGTGAAAACAACCTTCTTTAATGGTGTCATTGAAGAAGAAGTGTATATAGAAAAACTTCAGGGGTTTGAAGTTGAATACAGAAAGACACATGTCTGCAATTTGAAGAAGGCTCTGTACGGATTGAAGCAAGCTCCTAGAGCTTGGTATGGAAGAATTGATAGTTTCCTAATGAGCTTGGTCTTTTCCAAGAGTAACGATGATTCTAACCTTTACTTCAAGGTTATGAATGATGAGTATGTTATATTGTTGTTGTATGCGGATGACTTATTCTTAATTGGAGAAGAAAAGCTCATTACTAATTGTAAGAAGAAGCTCGCTGCAGAATTTGAGATGAAAGAACTTGGCCTAATGCACTATTTCTTAGGCCTTGAGGTTTGGCAGAGCCCAGTGAAGATCTTCCTTCACCAAGGGAAGTATGCAGTTGAAATATTAAAGAGGTTTGATATGTTGGAGTGTAAATCCATGAATACACCCATGGAAACAGCGTTGAAGCTCCTGGTTGACACTTTGTCAGAATTGGTTGATGCTACGCTATAAAGACAGAGCATTGGATCATTGGTGTATATGATGAACACCAGGCCAGATATATGTTTTGTTGTGAACACCTTGAGTCAGTATCCGATAGAGCTCAGACATGTTCACCTTGTTGCTGCAAAACTTGTGATGAGATACCTTAAGGGTACATTGGACTTTGGTCTCTGCTACAATGGAGATCAAGACTTCAGACTGATTGGTTATATCGATTCATATTGGGATGGAAGTGTTTCTGACAGAAAGAGCACTTCAAGATGTTGTTTCATTCTGGGGTCAGCCATGACTTCATGGAAGAGTAGGAAGCAATCAAGTATTGCTCTCAGCACATTAGAAGAGGAATACATTGTTGCATGTTCCACCAATTGTGAAGCCATATGGCTACGGAAGTTGTTGACAGGTCTATTTGATCTGGATATGGAAGCAACCATGATTCTAGGTGATAACCAGAGTTGCATAAAGATGATAGAGAACCTTGTGTTCCATGACAAGTCGAAGCACATAGAAATATGGTATCACTACATTCGTGTTATGGTGCAGAGGGGAGCCATAAAGCTCCAATATGTTGGCACAAATGAGCAGGTTGCAGATGTGTCGACCAAGCCTCTGTCTCGTGTAAAGTTTGAGCACTTTCAAGACAAGCTTGGTATAGTCTGAAAGGACCTCCGTCGAAAGGGGGAGTGATGTTGATGATACTATGGTATTCTGACCAATAGCGAGTAGCTCATTTAGGATTTTATATCCTAGGGGATTGATCATCCATGGACAGATCTCGAAGGTTCGATAAGGACGGTCTGTCAGAGTACCTGTGCATGTATATGCTAGCTATGGTCAGTAGTGGTAGCTCTGTTAGGATTTTTATAATCCTAGGGAATCTTATGTTTCCTGGGCAGATCTCGAAGGTCCGGTAAGGACGTTCTATCAGAGTACCACGTGGTAGCTCTATTAGGATTTTATATCCTAGGGAATCTTATGATTCCTCGACAGCTCCTTAGGGATTGTCAGAGTACCACAAAATGTTGTAATACCTACCTCATTTTCTTGCCCCATGATGATGATGATGTTGTTTCTCCGACCTTCATGTTGTGATGATGTTGTTGCTCTAGCCTTCGTGTTGTGATGATGTTGTTGCTCCCGCCTTTGTGTTGTGATGATGATGCGGTTGTCATTGATGTTATTAATGATGATGATGTATTAGTGTTATACTAATCCTTGTTGCTGCAGATGATGATGATGCTACTCCATCTCCATGTTTTGAATGATGATGATAAATTTTTTTGATGATTTATATATATGTCAGTCAGTGTTTCAGATGTTGTTGCGCTCTCTCTCTCTCCTGACAATGTTGTAGAATACCCTTCTTGTTAAGGGGGAGTGTTGAAATATTGTAACTGCAAAGAGTATTTTATTTATTATTGAGTTATTATTGATTAGATGAATCCCCTTTTGTGCATTGATCATGTTGGGATTTGTAAATGACCAAATCCTCTTTTGCGGATTGGTCAAACCCTAATTATATCATGCAAATTAAGAAGTCGGCCCCAGGCCTAATTAAATTGGTTTTAACCACTAACTAAAGAAGTTGGCCCTGCCCAGTCAAGAGACACCTCCCTAGTGCCTGATAACTAATATAAATAAGAGAGGCTAGTGCCTCATTCACTCACTCACTTATTCCACTCAACAAATAACATTATCTTGAATTACAAATGATAATAACAAAGTAGAGAGACCATACCATTCAAGAAAAAGCCTTAGCATGTCAAAGTAAACCTCCAAAAAAACAAGAGAGTGACCTTCTAGAGATAGTGCACCATCGTCATCATCAAACCATAACCAAAAAGCATTATTCCATAGCACAAGAGGCAAAATACTCCAAGTGTAGCGAAAATTTCAGATCAAGTAATTCTCACAAGAGGGAGAGTTATGATAAAATGAGATCTTATGATCTCTCATTTGTACAAAACGTCACTAAGATAGTTTGTCCACATAATTAAGGGTAAACCACAAGAATAGGGGTCAACAATCCTAATCTTTCCCTTTTTACAAAGTAATATTAAACAATTCACTTTAATTTCACTTTTGCACAAAGAAAAAGCCCTAGTTATATGGACGTCACCCCTTTAGGGGACGTTTTTGCACTAGGAGGAGGTCGTTGGTGATGGAGGAGGGTAGGAAGGTTTCCCAAAGCCACGTTTCAAGAATTGAAACAACTTCCTTCATGATCAAGGCTCAAGCCCCTTCAAAATGTCCTTGTGCCAAAGCATGTCACCTTACCACCAATCCCTAACCCTCCTAGGTGACATCATGCTTTTAGAAGTGACATTTTGCCTCTCCTAGGATTTTTTTTTCCATGTGGGAGCTAGGTTGATATCGTCCAAGTCATCTTCTAGGCCTTCCAAGTTTTATCATTCTCATCCGGCATGTGGGCCCTTGGCATCCACCTGTGGGCTTCAAGCCCCATGGAAGCCCAAGCTACGCTTGTTCTTCCAAAATTGTCCACCAACTAAGTCCTGCAAAGACAAATAAGCACGCCCTCCAAGGATCCCAAGTCATAATATCATGATAAGTGAATCCAATCAATAATTGAGCCACCTAGGCATGTGCATCAAAGATCACTATGTCAAACAATTAAGTGTTCAAAGACATTATGTGACTTGTCAAGCTTGAATACTGGAGGGTTGACGAGGTGTTGTATTGGGTAGATCTTGCCCTAGGTCAAAGAGAGTTTCCAAGAGGTCCCTCTATAAGCCATGTAAAGTGGGTGAAGTGGTTAGGGTCAAGACTCAATGGGCATAAGGATCATGACATACAAGAGGTTGCAATGTCTCATTCATGGGTGCCTTTGTAGAGGGTGTGTGGTACCTTTGTCTGCAATGCACTTTTTCCAAGCCCATTATTTTTCCATTCTTTCATAATTTTAAGGAAAGGTAGAAGGCCACTTCCCTAGCGTGGTGTACAGATAATGGAAATGTCACCCACAAACACCTAGTGGAAATGAGAAGGTTGGCTCGTTATGAGACACCCTTTCTCTCATCCATGCAACTGAGAGCCATTACCCTGGCTTGGTAACTAGATGATGGTAATGTCATACCACTAGATTTTCATGGACATGATAGGTCGACTCGTGATGAGACCTCTTATCCTCCAACTAACCTTTTAAGCATTCTTAATCATATTTTATTCTGGGTCCCCCTTTTCTCAAAGATAAGTGTTTCATTGTTTTCTTGGGTGATCCCTTGGCGAAGCATCTAGAAGTTTCATACATAGGATTTTATCTTTTACCCAACATCAATCCCTATGGGTCTTCAACCCCTTCTTCCCATAGAATGAGGGACAACCCCTTCTTGGGTCAATATACCCTAAAATCCCAAGAGATAAGGAAATGGGGGGAAATAGTGATGGAAAGTGGTAAGTATGTTCAAAAATGGTATGATGGATCTTCAAGGGAGTTATTTGTAGCAAACCCATCCCCAAGGAAGATCACTTACTAGGGCACAATGTCAACCACCAAGGTGAAGTAGGGAAAAATGCATAATGTCCAAGCATACATCATGAAATCTAGAGAAATCTAAGATGCAACATACTCAAATGCCTTAAATATTGAAATGATGCTCACTATAATACTTACTTCTACCTCATTGAGCAAGGTCTAGTGCCTTCTGGAAGCCAGCCAATGTGGTGGATTCCATCTGAAAATCTGCAACCTCTGTGGTGGTGAGAAGGGTCTCCAACTATGAAGAAGGGTATTGATGGTCATGTAGTCTCTCGACACTCCATATCTGGAACCCGAGGGCCTCGAGACATAATCCCCTTACTTATCCACAATATCAGGATAACATCTATCTCCTACTTGGTGACATTTGCTTGTCATAGAGTGCATGAGAACCACAACATCTCCTAGTAGACTTGTTCCTACCAAAAAATCAAACAGAGGGATCAGAGCATCTAGGGTGGTGTTATCACCCTTAATCCATACATATATAGAAATCCAAAATAGAAACTAATCTAGAAAAGAAAATTTTTGACATTTTTTCAAAAACTTCTAAGCTAAGCATGAGATCAATATGCAAGTAGAGAAAAAATGAAAATTAAATGCATCTAAACTAGTATGAGCAATCAAGATGCAAATGTAGGGGAAATCAAGATGACTTACCTACTTACATGGGGCATGGGCCTTGAAGACATCATGTGACCCGGATGTAAGGTTTGAGAAGAGATCCATCTATTGGTAATGGCATCTTCGTCCCATCTAATGTTGCCAGATAGTACCTTTCTTTATCATACTTCTTCTTGATGATGTAAGGGCCAAGCCATGAGTTGTTATTTTTATGGTCATATATGGGCTTTGCCTTTCTTTTGTCCCGCATGAGCGCAAGACTTCCTTTATCAAAATTGATGCAAGGTGTATTTTCAACGTATGGAGGCTCTGTGTGCACTGTCTCTTTCATGATTTCTTCATGTTTCTCATCTTCTTTCTACAAAATCCCATGGTATTTTGCAAGTTTTTCTTTGTGTTGATATGTCCATGGAATAAGTGTGTCTATGGAGTCCTCCTGCATGAAAGGTAGCTCGGATGGATCATACTCAATAAACTATGGAGGCATATCATAGTAGTGTTCAATGACATAATTAGGGCCCCTCATATCCATCACTTGTGTATCATTCTTTTTCCATGTTGTGTAAGATTTCATTCGTGCCATCGCCCATGGGAATATATGCATGTGTAAGTATCATGCTAAGAAAACCCCCAAGGGATGAGGACCATGTTCTCGACAAGAGCATCCCCCAAGCATCTGGAACATCGATCACTAATATGTCCATGAGGATGTTGATATGTGGAAAATCAATTAGAAATACCTCAACGTTTTCACACACCCCAAAGACCTCTACCCTTCATGAATCAATACCACATACATTGCCATAAGGTTGGGTTGTCTTCAAACCAAGTTGTTCCATCACTTTTAATGACATGACGTTTGTTGAGGCCCCTTAATCAAGCATGCAGTTGTTCAAGTGGAGGCCATTCATGCCTAATGAAAGATATAAATGGGGATTTGTGTCCCTTGTCCTATCGAGATACATAGTGTTCAATATGATGGGAGGATCTTCCTTCTTAGTTGGCCTCTGTAAGACTTTCAAAACTTCCCTTTTTATAGAAGGGATCTTACATATCTCTGTCACTGGGGTCATCATATTCAGGTTTCCAAACATGCTTACAACATCTATATTTAACTGAATATCATCTGTAGTAGTTGTCATAGGAAGCAACTCACATACCAGAGGTAGAGGTGGTGGAGCCACCTTCTCCATTGATGGAAGAGGAGTATTAGTCTGTGACGGAGGGGCTGAAGATTTATTTCTTCTAGTGTAGGTTAGATATTACCCCCTCCTTAATTCCTTATTTTGATAATTTGTTAATTGATTCAAGGCCCAAAGTCTCCCCTCTCTTTCTCCTCTTCTTCTAGCTTCATTGATCTGCTCTTGGGTAACTTGTCCCTCTTCGAAAGTGCAAATCATATCAATGAAATTCATATCGTCAGGAGAATCTTCATCTCGTCGCGGGAATTCATCTTCTCTATGGGGTTGTTGGCATGAGAGGCACCAAGCTTCTACATCAACTGTCCCAATTGGTCTCAAAGTATTTGGGGCCTTGCCTCCTGTTGAGGCCTTGGTTTCCGACTTGTGGCATCTCTTTGTTGTTTGGAAAAATGAGGTCTGGGAACAAATTGATTTCTTTCCACTCATAAGTTGATTTTGCACCTGGATAAATTGAGTATTCATCTGGTCTATCTTTTGAGTTAAGAGAGCAATCAGATCAGGAGCACTGTTGTTGGAAACCTTAGTCTTTGATTCTTCTTTGACACGAGAGTAGTGAAAAGGTTCCACCCTTGAATCAAGGAGATTTTCTTCAATATTGGCATTGTAATCCTTGGTTGGTGCCAATGATGTGGGCTTTTTGTCTTTGAGAATGAATTGAAATGGCCCTTCAAAAACATTCATGTAAAGGAGACGAACTGATGATGTTGTAGGATGGAAATCTGTTGGAATTTGATTGTACAACCTGTCAAACCTAGTATTGAATTCTTTTATCATCTCACTCTCTTTTTTCTTTATTTGATTAAATTGAGCCCCAAGTGTCCCACCATCTGCCTTTGTTGACCATCATCTATAATTGAATAAGTTGGAAAAATCTTCGTAGGATGTGAGATGATTGTCAGGGAACCCTCTAAACCAATTAAGGGCTTCTTCGGTCAATGATGAGGAAAATAACTTCATGGCCACATCTTCATGCTCAATACGTGCATTGTCCATGTCCCAACCCATGACATAAATATGGTCCTCAATAGTTATTACATTGTTTCTTGGGAACTTTGGCAACCACTTGTTGACTTCTTTTGGCATGGTATTAGGGTATCCTTGGTTGTTGGACATGTTGAGAGGTTTGTAGCGTCCTTTTCCCAAGGGTGAACCATTGACGCAAGAGGAAGGATACTATGGAAGAGGGTTTTAACAACGAGATATTTGAGAGGAGGCCTTCTTTGGTAAACCTTAGAAGGTTTGAACCACCTAGGGGGAAAATGTTTGGGAAAGGAAGGGTTTTGGGAAGGTGGAGTCGCTAGATGAGCTTCAAGATGAGCTCATGGAGAAAGGTGGAAAGGGAACTTCCCTTGGGTGGAGTCACCAGGAAAGCTATGGGAAAGGCTTTGGGATAGCTTGCCAAAGTGTCGTTGGGGTTCCGAAGACGATTCAAAATCCTCCCCGACAATGGTGCCAAAATTTTATTGCACAAGTTGTAGGTTGGGAAAACCCAACCCAACCACTAAATGGAGACAACTAAGAGGTCACCTACCCACTGTCGCCTTAGGCAGGTATTGATCCAGGTGGATATCGGTGGACACCCACCATTTCCATCTGGCTCAAAACAACTTTCTAGCAATTTTGATAATTTAC
Source organism: Picea mariana (assembly GCA_032191745.1). Taxonomy (NCBI): domain Eukaryota; kingdom Viridiplantae; phylum Streptophyta; class Pinopsida; order Pinales; family Pinaceae; genus Picea; species Picea mariana. The sequence goes on along the minus strand of JASDQU010317440.1, from coordinate 3,820 downwards.
TATTTTTAGCAGTTTTCGGGTCCTGAACTTCCGGAGCCGTTTTGAGGCCCTAAATGACGTTTTTTGGGGGTATGTTGCGGTCGCAAAATTTCATCGTGAAATTTTGTGCAATTGTTGTATTCCTCGGATATATATTTCCAATGGGATATCATACGCCTAAAATGGAGATCATATGCAAAAGTTATGACCCCAGGAAGTTGATGTACTGACTTACCCAAATGGGGCCCACATGACTTTTGGCGCTTCATCTCCTAGGGTTAGGTTTTTGGATGTTTAGGGTTTTTGAAACTTCTGTTTATTGTAAAAAGGCCTTGAGAGCCTCATTGTAATGATCTTCCTGGCGAATGAGCACAGTCGTCACATCTCTTTTCAGAGATAAACGACTACCATTCCAACAAACTTGTTTTCCGCTGCATTTTACAGTTTCAGCTTATTTCCTTATTGAATAGAAAACCAGTTTTATTGTATCTTTGTTATTCTGTGTTAAGCATTTGGTAATAATCTGTATTCATTTCATTCTGCTCATAAAATCTGGATCAGTGGTATCAGAGCGCTCTGCTCCTTGTCATCTTAATGCATGTCCCCAACGAGGTCAGAGTACAAAGAGTTGGGTCTCGAGCTTGTTTCTCTTGAGAACAAAATCTCTCGCACACCCAAGAGACCTCTCATGGAAGGAGAAAAGAAAGATGTCAGGACAAGGGATCCTTTCAAATTGTTGATTGAGGAAGCCCTCACGCAACAGAGGAATGAGATGATGGATAATTTCGCACAAATCCTTCGGCGGCTACCAACAGACGATGTATCTTCTTCGAGCGGAGGCACCGCCCCCTTCAAGGTACAAATAAACTTCAATATTCCTATATTTGAAGGTTAGATAGATGCAGATGTTGTAGACAAGTGGTTGAACCTACTAAAAAGGTATTTTTCTGTCCATAACTTTTCAAATAGAGAAAACATTACTTTTGCGCTCCTCAAAGTCGTTCCCCATGTCAAAGATTGGTGGGAAACATTTTGTGAGAAAAAGGAAACAGAGGAACCCTCATTATTTATAGTCATGGCCACCTGGGAATCCTTCAGGGATTTTATTAAGGAACAATACTACCATGTCGGAAGTTATGACGACTTGTATACCAAATGGACCACACTGCGGCAAGAAAGAGACCAAGTAGTGCCAGATTTCACAAATATCTTCCATACCTTACGCACCAAGATGGGTATCAAAGATTCAAAGCGACATCTGGTGCTCTGCATAGATACATCCAAACTGAAATGGAATTTCTGGACATCTCATCCTTGGGCGCGGCCTACCAATATGTCGTCAAAATCGAGCAGAAGCTCAAACAAAAGACGCGGCAATTTGGGTCGGGGAACCCCTCACAACAAAAGCCAGGAAAGGGAGGCCCCAACCCATAGAACAAAGGACAGATCAAAGATGGTCAGTATTAGGATAACCGGTCTAAGCCGCAAGCAAAGAAGGACACCAGAAAGACAAAGAAAGATACCCGGAAGTGGTGTGACTTCCATAAGAGCCCTTGGCATAACATTGCTGACTGCCGCTCAAAGCAGTCGTTGGTGGCCGAAGTGAAAGCCTATGAATCAGATGTGGGTTCTGACTCTGAGTCAGAACCAGAAAGGGGAAGACGGATCATTGATGCAGAACCCAGTGCCACCATTTCTACCACCAAGCTCCAGCAGGGTGAACCAAACGAGCCAAAAGAAGGAGAGCGCCTCTTCCATTCACAGATGTGGGTAAAAGGCACCCCGCTACACTTCATTGTTGATAGTGGTATCCATAAGACCCTCATCTCAGCAGAGACCGTCAAGCAACTGGCCCTACCGACAACGCCGCACCAACAACCCTACACCATTGGATGGTTCTGCCAAGGAAGTGATCTCCGCGTTATCCAACAATGTCGACTATCGTACGGCATCAAGCCCTTCAAAGACGAGGTATTGTGTGATGTTGCTCCTCTCGAAGTTTGTGGTGTTCTTTTAGGCCAACCTTATTTATGGAAACGTCATGTTGTATATGAGTCTAGGTCTCATAGTGTTATTATTACTTTGAACAAGAAATTGTACAAGATACCCAAGGCTGTCCCACCTAGTGCTATTTCCCTGATCTCTGCTAATCAATTCAGAAAGGTCATCTCTCAGACGGGGAAGTTTGTCTTCTTCGTGATTTTCTCTCAGAATGAGAGAAAGATCATAGTCACATCCAGGGTCTCTACGGCCGACCTCTTTGCATAGCAGAAGCAAGTAGATAAGGTCGTGGAAAAATACTCAGATATCTTCTCCTCACCTATCGGGGTACCTTTTCACTGTCAGGTCAAGCACCCCATCGATTTGACCCTCGGTGCACCACTACCCAATGGGTCAGTCGATTGTCACTCTCTTTTAGAGAATGAGGAGATCAAGCGACAGATCCAGGAATTGCTTCACAAAGGGCACATCCATCCTAGCTCATCACCTTGCGGGAGCCCAATCGTGTTGGTACAGAAGAAAGATGGAACCTGGCGACTTTGCATTGATTATCGGGCTCTGAATAAAATCATAGTCAGAAACTGGTACCCAATTCCCCGAATCGACGACCTCCTTGATCAACTCATGGGGGCCAAATACTTCAGTAAGATTGATCTGAAGTCTGGCTACCACCACGTCCCGATAGAACATGCAGATGTATGGAAGACTACCCTCAAGTCAAAGGAAGGCCTTTTTGAATGGTTGGTCATGCCCTTTGGTCTGACAAATGCTCCATCCACTTTCATGAGGATGATGGACGATATCCTACAACCATTCACCAATACTTTTGTAGTGGTGTATCTGGATGACATTCTCATTTACAACAAGACTTGGGCTGAACACTTGCAGCATATTCAGCAGGTTCTGCACTTCTTGCGGCAACACAAGCTATATGCCAACTTGGAAAAATGCTCCTTCGGCATGGATAGGGTCCATTACCTAGGCTACATCATTGATCAACATGGTGTACATGTGGATATAACCAAGATCCAAGTCATTCGTGACTGGCCAACCCCAACCACACTCATTGAGCTTCGGAGCTTTTTGGGCCTTGCCATTTTCTACCACAAGTTTGTGTTGGGATTCTCCCATATTGCATGGGCCCTCAGCCAAATAACCAGGGGTGGTGGTAAGGCGAAATTTGCGTGAGGCCGGCCCCAACAATAAGCGTTCGATGATTTGAAGTAGCGCTTGTGCTCAACCCTAGTACTTTCACTACCAGACCTGCAACAACCCTTTGATATTGAGACTAATGTTTTAGACTATGTTGTGGGTGTCGTTTTCACGCAGCATGGCCACCCCGTGGCCTATCATAGTGAGACACTATCAGATGTTGTCCGTAAGTACCCTACTTACGAAAAAGAATTGTACTCCATTGTGCAAGCCTGTCGCCAGTGGAGACATTGCATTCTTGGGAGGGATACATGTTGAAATAATGTAACTGCGAAGAACATTATTATTATTATTTTATTATTGGATTAAACCCCCATTGCGGATTAATCATGTCATTATTATTATTATTGTTATTGGATTAATCCCCATTGAGGATTAATCATGTCGGTAATTGTATAAGGACCAAATCCCCTTTTGCGGATTAGTCATCGGACAATTACAAAGGACAGAATAAGAAGTCGGCCCCAACAGTTATAATGGAAGACCCATAATTAATTAAAGGTGGGTTTACCCACCTAGAGTGAGAGGTCGGCCCTGCCAGTTGTGACCTTTCACATGTGCCAGTTTGATATAAATAAGAGGCTAGCGCCTCACTTCAAACACACACTTCACTTGCTCATTATCTTAT